>JBCAUA010015126.1:0-12956 GCA_038406235.1 Peronia verruculata | reverse complement strand
CATCTCCCGCTCATTCATCGATACAGTGATAGATAGTGATATCAAATGTATGTATAGTTTTGTTTTTATTACAATACATGTAGATCTGTATGTTGCAAGGCGATTGTTTTTATTATACACAAATTTGTATTTACGCTCAAATGGATGTTGTTTTATTGTGTAATTTATTCCAGTGGAAATGATAATATAATATGTCGTTTTGTTATTTTCGTCCATTAGGATAACTGTTTTAGCCTAGACTGTCGTAAAAATCAGGCTAATCATCCTGTCATTTGATCATAATTATTATGAAAATTTGATTACAATCATCAACGTCCTGTGTTGAGCACACACTCATTTCATTATTTTGTCGACACATGTAAATTCTTCAGTACATTGGTAGGCCTATTTCTGAACCCTGTGCTTGTAAACTGCTGAATTTTTAAAATTTTGATATAGATCTGTGTTGACGAGTTTGATCACAAAATCAGTTTTATTAACAAATTTCTAAAATATAGTGGACAAGGTAAAATAATACTAATACTCACACTACTACTACTACTACTATTACTACGACTACTACTACTACTACTACTACCACTACTACTATTACTACTACTACTACTACTTTCACTACTACTACTACTACCACCACCACTACTACTACTACTACTACTACTACAAATATTAATAATAATAATAATATTATTATTATTAATAATAATAATAGAATAATAAGAAGAAGAACAGGAACAATGGCAAATAATAATAATAATAATAACAATAATCTTAAAATAACAAACGGAAACTCCGATATTAATAACAACAACTGCAACTCGATAAATTATATCGCGACATTGCCGAATCCACCTAAGAGATAGCAGGGGAGGGACCGGAAGGGTAAAGGTCATAACATTATTCTTGTTGACAAAAGATTGACAAAACCTGTGAGTCACTCTTATGGAACGTGATGTAAGACTAGACCTGTCTGTGACAAGTTAACAAATTTACATTGTGTGTGTCACTTGGCAGGTAATCAGACAGGTTTGGAACTGTCCCGCTTTGCCATCTTATGGTAGCTGCTACTGAATATGTGGTATAGTCACTTAGGCTTCAAAAGAGCTATATATTATGTTTTGTGAATAATTTGTCTATTTCACCATATAGTGATCTATTATAGATTTTGGCATGACTCCTTTTGGCGACAATAGGGTTATGAAATGTGTATCACTGACTTGGAAGTTTAGATTGGGTTACTGATTTAGTTTCTCTATATCACAACAAACCATAATGTCTTGATGGATTTACATGTATACCGTGCCTCAAAGATGGTATTAAAAGTCTGTCACTTCGTGAATACTAACCAATATCTGTAAAGATTACCAAGGTGTTCAATAAATTTCAGTTAATGAAAGGTGTAAGGTGTCACAGATCGATGTCTTGTGATCACCGCCACTGACTGTAGTCTACCTGTGATTTAATTACTGTGACCACAATAGCGACAGATATTATAATACCTGACTGGCTTGACAGCGTGTCCGTGATAAGGTCAAGTACGAGGCGGTCACACACAACAAACACACCACACCAAGGTCAGACACAGGAAACCTGGACCTACATACTTGACACTCAGGGCATAGCATAACGTTTGGTGGGTGTAGGAAGTTTTAACTTAAACTGTCTATGCTAACGTAGGCCTATAAAGCAACTTAACCAGCCGTATTCCAAGACCGGGGAAATCCTGCCCCTGGGCCAAATTGTGAATAATCTGACAACACTTTACACTGTGTGCCAAACAGTCATAGAGTTAATATATCAAAAGTGTTAATAAACAACTGTAAAGGAAATAAAAGTTAGAATTCTCATCCGACATGCCGGAATCAATAAGCTTTCAGTTTTATCTCTGCCTAAGGGATACGTACAGGTTTAGATATCAGTCGTATTGTAATCTCATCCATTTCGCTCTAGTTTTAATTAACTATTTATTTATCTATTTTTTAAAAATTTTCTTTCTATACAAGTTTTATGTTTTTGTTCCTTTGTTTGCTTGTCTTTTGGTCTGTTTTGTTTATGTCCTTCCCTTCATGTCGGGATTCAGTTCGATGGATATTCCATTGTCACTCAAGCGTTAAATCCAGTGGTAAAACCACACATACAAAGGCGATCAAATCATTCATAAACACAATCCTGTTTTCTTAATATGCCGCACTGAACAATACAGGTTTCACAGAGCTTTACCTACTTCTATCGTCACAACCATAGTAACTCAATCACCATTACAGCCTCTGTTAATACTTCTAGTTACGGCTAACTTATCTTCTTTCTTCTCCTATTGCTGTTGCTTTTAGTACTATTACTCCTCCGAATACTACTTCTACAACTATTACTACGCATACTACTTCTTCCACTACGATTACAACGAATACCACTTCTATAACTACTATTGCCACTGCTGTATTACTTACTACTGCTGTACCACTACAACAATTATTGCCATTGCTGCTTTTACTACTACTGCTGCTATATTACTGCCTCTGCCACGAAAACTACTACAATTACTACAATACTAGTACTGGTAGTACTACAACCAGTATTACTACTAATACTACTATTTCATATCTCTAAACAAACAAACAAACAAACAAACAAACAAACAAAAACCAGTATAAATAACAATTACATCAATAAAATACCCTATCAAACGATCAGTGCCCGTGTCCAGCTCTGTCACTACACCAGAAACCTGACCCAGTTATTCCATTATCTTTACCTACATCAGAATATCCCTGTCTTTTATTTCCACGGCTTGAATTAAAACCTGAATTCTACACCCCGTTCTAGGGGCCATTTTCCCTGTAAGGTCAGAGCGATCGATTTAATACATGGCTAGCTTAGATAATCTAGCGATCAATCATCCTTTCTGTTTTTCTTGTTTTGTTACTGTGTGTGTGTCTCCCTGATGCTGTACCAAGCCTACTTGTTAAGCAGTGCAGCATAATGCAAGCATTTCCCTCGGTTTTTATTGATGAGGAAATTTATAATATGTAATAGATAGAGCTACATGAATGCAGATTTATGGCGTAGCGATCTAGCAACAGAAGAAATGAATAAGAAAACCAAAAACCAAATTGATCTATGTTCTGAGATACCCAAAATTTTGCTTGTAGGTTTATGTTCCTCACACCGTGATAAATCTATCATGTTAATCGAAATCTGAGATGCCGTGCGGAATAAATTTATCTACTAAAGTATCAGTACATTTTCTTTTAGCGATGATAACTCTTATCCACAATCTGATTATGTTTTGGCATTAACAGCGGAACAACAATCTTAGCCCTGGATAGCAGTGAAGATACCAAAATTGAGTTATTTTTCGTTAGGGATAGGGGTGGTTTGGCACAGATTTTGATGAATTCCAAAGTTTTGGACAACGATCTTTTGTTTCCAACGCAAAATATCTGGGAAATTTAAGTTTTCTGCGTTCAATAATAAAACAGCACCAACGACAATGTTAGCAAAAGTGTCTAGAAATTATATACCAACGACACGAACAATACGGCAAACCATAACATAACTACCATAACACCTAACTAGGTAGGCATGCGTCGATCCCTCACATTTTATTATTTACTTATATCCATCTGTTTTAGTTTTGCTGAACAATATTTGACTATTCAAATTTATAAACACATTTTGACATGCATTTCCTAACTTGTAAATGCAGCGACCGCACAGCGTTGTATTTTATAAATATTTAATTTAATCAGTTATTATTATAATTATTATTATTTCTAAAACGTATTCACGGTATTAGGCCCAATATAACCGTAATCGTGCTGAAGTGAAGTTAAATCTCAACACAAACAAATAGACAAACAAACAAACAAACTACTAAAACTGACGAATACAAAACAACAACACTAGCAACAACAATAACAACAGAATAATGATAACAGCAACAACCTTGTTACCATGAATAACACCATCACCAGGACTACAAACAACAAGAAGATGCAAAGGGTAGACCGACATGACGTTCAATTCAAACAAAATAAACCCATAGATAGAACAAAATAGCCGAGAAAACAGCGCTCACACAAAGACAAAAAATGAACGCATGTTTTCGCATTTACAGACGTGCGCTCAACGCACACATTTTTGCACAGCTACATTTATCATGCAGCTGTCAGATTGAGCAGGAGACTCCGAGATAATGTCTACATGTAACGGGTTACGCACATTTTGCCGCGTCTCACGTAAGACAGAGAATGTACTCGCCTTTAATCTGATCTCGTTAGTGTTACTCGCCTTTAATCTGATCTCGTTAGTGTTAACGATAGGATGCTCTTACAATGGGCCATTGATATAATATGTATTTGTCATGATAACCAAAATTGAAAGAATTTTTGAAGTTTGAAAGAATTTGTTCTCTCTCTTAGTATGCGACTACAAGATAATTTATTTAGACTACAACTCCTCATACAAATGGATGAACATATTTGTTCTTTGGCCACACAATACAATCTAGTCTATAAGTCAGGAGAATTAAGCATTATGAAATGGTGAAAAGGGTTAGCAACTTCTTCCCCCCCCCTCCTCTTTTTTGTTTAAAAATGAAATTCGTTTCCATATTTACATTTACTCCTTTGTGCTCTGGCTGAACTTGGTATAAGATAACGCTTACGAATCTATGTTTGTTATTCTATATGAAATGAAGAAAGATTAAAAATAATATGTATACATAATTTCAAATAAAACAATTTTACTTAATTGTTTCCAACGAGTAATCTCTACAAGCAATCAGAAGGAAAATGTCATCAGGGTCAAGATGTGATATTTAACAGTTTCAAAGACCAAGACATTTTGAAGTTGGAAATGTCACAACACTGAAATTAAAGCGAGTAACCAGTCTGATATTTTCTTTCATAAATCATCCTTTGATATTTATATCGCTTAATTTTCACGCCGCGTTTATACGCCTTCGTTAGATCTGTTGATAGCTTAACATTAAATATCGCATATGGGTGTGGGAAAGTAACACGTATTATGATGATAACATGTTTTGATAAACGGTCGTAATCTTATAAAAGTAAACAGAAATAGCCCTGAGTGTATCTCCAAACATATCGGCTAACTGTCACTATAGTTCTAAACAACGTAGATGTAGATAGCAAGAACTGTTTACCATAGTTCGACCAGACAAGTGTTATCTCAGACTTAAACTTTGGCCGACTAAATAATTAGCCTCTTTGTATAGTATGTTTATACGATTTAGTGCTCGGGCTGAAAGCTGGTAGAATCCTTTGTCTCTCTCTATAGCTGTCTTAAGGCCGTGACAATGGATAAGCTAACTTTGCTGTTGTTATTTAAAATATTGGCAGAAAGGCCATAGTTACTGTAGTAGCAGTAATCTCACGTAATAGATGTAATAGGGAGATTATAACAACAGTTATGATAGAAGTAATACTAGTACTTGTAGAAGTAGAATAGTAGTCGAATTATTAGTTGTATTAGTAGTAGATCTAGCAACAGTCATAGAAGTGGTTGTTGTAATAGCAATAGTAATAGTAGGCTAGGAGTGGTAGCAGTAGCCTCGCCGTATTAAGAAGTAACAGAGGTGTTAAATAGTCGGGGATGTCAGTCTGTCTACATGAAAAAAATAGGAAAAGTTCCAGGTATATTCTTTAGCAATACGTAAAACTGAAGTATGCTAATGCAAATAATACCGGATTTGGGGCCAACAGGGAAATTACTGACAGCCAAAGAGTAGGTAATCCTATAAAGTAGGAAATTTGACGTCCGTGAATAGAGTAACGACAGTAGTAATAGTAGTAGCAATTGTAGTTTTTGTAGTGGCAGAAATAGTCGAAATACTACTGCAATCGTAGTAATTGTAGTAGTAGTAACGGTAGTAGAGGTAATGACAGTTGTAGTGCTCGATCTAGAAGTAGTAATAGCATAGCGGTAATAACAGTGGGCGTAATAGTTTTCTTCTATACCTACAATTTCTGAGCTTTAGCTTCATGGTTGTTACAAATACTCAGACTTTACTCTAATGCCCTCATCTACCCAGGGTAGTCGATAACTTCTCCAAGGTGTGAATGAGTGAGTGACTAGAGCCACCCCACACTGTGAGTGGCCTGACGCTTGCGTGCAGGTAATGATTTTTCTGTTACGGCTATCAAACCTTATCGCCGGGATCGCTCTCCCGTTACACCTGTCTGTGTGTGTGTGTGTCTGTCTGTCTGTGTGTCTGTGTGTCTCGCCGTGAGCCCAGGTGCTACGGCGCCGGATCAGGTGAGAAATGAACAAACGGTAAGACAAGATCTCCATCAAGCGCCATATCAATCATCTCATTGATAAAAAAGAATATCATTTATCCAATCAATAAAAAAAAAGAAAAAAATGAAAATATAATATTTTCATTCTTCTGAAATTTCAGTCTTTTATTTCAAAAACCTTTAAAAGAATCATCAATATTGGCAACTGGTTAAATATTACCTGACTGGAACTACATTTAACTTCTAAAATTCTTTCCGCCTAATATTTCATAATTCTATCTCTAGTTCTCGGATGAGCTAATAATAAGCTTATCTACATATAATTTCAACGAAGCTAAATAATGTATTTCTATATTTAACTACAATATCTTTTGGGGGGAGGGGCGGAGGGGGGGGGGGGGTTAAATTACAGATTTTTAGGGCGATGGGCAGCTAGGGGAAGAATACGTTTTCGCAAGGCATCACGTTTGAAAAAAAAAAAAAAAAAGCAGTTTTTTAAATTGATATTTAATTATCAGGCAAGGAGAATCAATGGTTCCAAAAGTTAATATTTGTGCATTTTGTTCTGTGAATGAGTTAACAGCTCTTGCAGTAAAGTAATATTTTCTAACAATCATTGAGCCTTTCTCAGGGAAATCGTTGAACAAATGTGTCTACATTTCGCGCTTACAAAAAGTGCCATTCAGCCAAAATTACGAACGTAGAAACGTTTGATTTTTAGCGCAGTTATTCAGTTAACGATTTGTAGCAATCAACGAATAAACATTTCTCTTCAAAGCCAAACTAGAATAGTATAATTATCCGTAGTTCCAGTTGGCGCAGACAAAATATTTATTTGGAATGTAATGAGAAATCCATAGTTTCCTAACAGAGTCCGCACACCTGCAGAAATCATTATGTGGTTTAATTACCAGCTTCATTAGCTGGACCCGCTGTGAGCAGTCCTTTCTCCACAGGACTGAATAAATCATATCGCTCATGTGATTGACAATCGCGCTGGCGGACCTGATTGTTTTAAGCTGGCGCGAGTTCTCCCGGTTACAAATCAGAGCCAGCTCGAAACTGGCAGGCGATGCAATGCAATGCAAGCCAAGGCAAGCTCACACACACACGTCATATCGGATCTTTCTTTCACTCTCTCGCTCTAACAAACTAGTTCTACTCACCCAGAGGGTTTCCCTTTCCAATCTCAGTCAGTACAGCAGTACTGGAGTCAGTGAATGCTGGGCAGAACAGAAAATGCCACAGCAGTTTTCGGATAACTTCACTGTAGTGAGATAATACGTAGCTTAGAACTTCCCTGTCTGGTTCAGGAGAATAAATCTAGAATCACTGTTAGAATTCTGACGGTCTCCTCAGGTAAGAAGGAAGTTTGAAGAACGGATCTATTGCATTGGAGAGACACGGTAGAGTCAATGTTGTTCTCCTGTGGATCTCGACCTAACAGGCTAAGCCTAAGGTTCTCGTGTCTGTCCGCCGTGCTCCGCTCTATATAGATCTAGTAAAATCCTAGTCTGCCTCGCGTTCTCGCCTCGCCTGCGCGGTCTCCCTCCATAGGCGGACGGGCGGGCAGGCGCGTTTCATTGGAGACTTGCGAGCTGCCAGCGGTTAAAACAGAGGGCCGAGCCTGTCCGTACTGTCGCTGGGCTATGCAATCTGCAATGTGGTGATAGTGGTAGTTCTGATGATGGTCATAGTGCTGCTGTCTGACCACACCGCGGTTGCTGAGATTGCAGCCCGTGATTGCAACTGACAATGGACTTCATTCATCACGTATTTCTCTAGCTCTTCTCTCTCTCTCTCTCTCGCTACGTTCATTTCCTTGTTGACCTTTTTGATTGAAAGGTGTCTACGTATATATTGTTGTTTTTCTTAAGCCTTTCAATCCTAAGAGACAGGATTATCTCGGCTTGTAGAAGTTGCCAATTTGAGCTGAGAAATTTTGTGGGTAGAAATTTGGAATTTGGGAATTTTGCCCCCACAGCGGCACTCAGGCCTACTCTCCCATCTATTTTGAACTGCCAAGGGATCTTTAACGTGCGTAACGTACACACAGGACCTCCGAAATATATTGGCCCTTATCCGAGAAGGCTAGACATTGGGCTTCCCTACCCACAGGAAGCCAGGGGACCATTGAGTCACTGAAAAAATGCGGGTTTTCAATCTTCGTGTTCTGTCATCCCCCGATGCAGAACCCGTGTTTCCATCCCCGCCTGTTTTGCTCCATGAGCAGACGCCATACCCATTGAGCCACTGCGTCCCCCCCACCACTGGATCCACTTCCTTTGACAAGATATAAGCCGGGACCATAGGATGGAACAAAGGCCTGAAACTGCACATAAAATTTAACTAAGAGTAAACGCAGATCTAGTCTAGATCTAATCTAGATACATTGTATCTAGATCTAGATCTAGATCTGATTATGATGGCTATGTTCTTGATGAGAAGTCAGTCACCAAAAGACAGAGCTTCATTAATTTGTTTTTGTAGGATCAGAAAAAAATTTTAAAAAATTTTAAAAAAATAAAAATGTGTTGTTCGAACCAAAATTAACAGAGATAACACAAATGACGGAAGTAATACTCTTGGGCTAAATCTTCAAAGGTCAAAGGAAAATAAGGAATTAACCTTTTGTTGATTCGTCTTCAAATCCATTATCCAGAGAAGAGGATACATTGCGATAGTAAGACATAACCTCTTCCGAAAGGATGCCAAGCTTGGCTTTTTTATCATTATAATCTGAGAAATCCTCTCGTCTACCATAACCACCGCGCTTTCCTTTAGGCATTTTAACAGTCTAGATCTAGATCTAGATCTAGTATATAACATTCACTGTGTTAGTAAATTGAATGGGTTCGAGCTAAGTCCATGCTCGGTGATGCTATCACTGATAGTGAAACCTAGTGCAGCTGTAGCAGTCAAGAATATTTAGTGCTATTATAAAAAGCATAATTGGCTATGTTATTGCAGAAATAATATCATTTTATACAGCAGCTCTAGATTTAATGTTAAAATTAGACCTGGGTCTATTTGACAAAAGATCGTTTCAGAATTATAATTAGCGTATGAAATACAAAATAATAGTCGTCGATATTAATTTTATTTCAATTGCTGGTAAAATTCTTGTCTTGAAAAAGTATACCCTTTTAAAGAATAACAGTAACGCTGAGAATGTCGAGGTCGATATCCTAGATCTTCATCCACCACCTATCGCCTACGTTTTAGAAGGAAGCAATATTAAGATTACCATTGTTCAAGGAAATCCATGCCATTTTCTGTGTCTACTTTTATTGTAGGGGCTTAAAAATTATTTGCGACCAATAATTATTTTGTTCTCATGATATGCACTTTTTGCTTCATAATTTTAAAAGTTTCTGTTACTCTGTTTACAATATGGCGGCATATTCGACATGCATCTACTTGTCCCACCGTTGTAGGAGACTCATCTGAAGAGAATCCGATAGCCTTTCATTCTTTTAAAGAGCATTTTTGTTTGTGGACATGGGCAAGAAAATGATATAGGATCAAAATGGCCGGAAATATAAGGAAAGATATTGATTTTAACGGACTTTTCCGAAAATTAGGTGATCATTTTTTTCTCGCAGTTCGATTTACTGAAGGCTGTGCTTATTCCCAACTGGTGTTGGGAACTGGTGTTGGGAATAGTACAAACTGCTTATTTCCAACTGGTGTTGGGAATAGTACAAATTGCTTATTCCCAACTGGTGTTGGGAAAAGTACAAACTGCTTACAGTAGTTACAGTGCTTATTCCCAACTGGTGTTGGGAATAGTGCAAGTTGCTTATTCCCAACACCGTGGGAATAGTACAAAGTCAAATTGCTTATTCCCCCCTGGGAATTTTATGCCACTATATTTTTTGGATAGAACTGTTCTTAGGGTATACAAAACTGCTTGTTGTGGTTTAAAAAAGTGTCATCAATTAAAGAGGGGTCTTGTTTGGGGAGTTTGAGAGGCCTTACTTTTCCCTTGCCTGCAAAAATCTTGTTATATCTGATCCAGTGAAGGCAAGAAGGCCAAGAACTGCATCTCGAAGTTGGGGTGGTATTGACTATTGATGAGGAGAGTTGGGACATGTTTATATGTTGCCGATTGTTTCCTGCTTCTGTGGCAAAGATGAGGGACTTACCAATTGCCTCGGCAAATGACATCAGAAGTTGGACTTTCAACAAATATATTTTTTTCTTGTAAATGATACTGTAAAGTTTTATATGTCGTAGGCTAGAAAAGAAAACACCGGTTGGGAATAGGTCTAGGTCACCAGTTGGTAATAAGCAAATTCTACTATTCCCAACACAGGTTGGGAATAGGCAACTTCTACTATTCCCAACACGGGTTGGGAATAGACAAATGAAATACAGATCCCCAACAGTAATAATAATTTAATTAAGTGGATTATTCAAATTATTGCAATTATAAGTAGGCTAGACCTAATAAGGCTATAACTATAACATATTTAAATTTATAACATATTTTATTTATATATTTAAATTCCACTATGTCACAATTGATATACTGAAAATCTAGATAAAAATGTTTGACCCTTAGTCAAGGAGAAATCCTACACAACATTACAGAACCCCCTTCCCCAACCCTTTCCTTTTCTGTCTGTCTTTCAGTGCTGCTCATGAGATAGCAAACTAAATATTTTCAGCCATCAGCATTGTAGGTGTTGTTGTTAACATTCTATGGATTTTATTCTTGGTTGTCAGCAAATTGCTATATTTATTAGGCCTATTATTTCATTCAGCAGTTTTTTACCTGGCATTCAGATCTCACATGGCCATATTTCATACTTCTTAGAGTGGGTGATACAGAGCCACATAAATCCTCTGTTTCATTTTTACATGTAATTTCCTGCTGTTCTGGGCATGATTGAGACTTGAAACACTGCAACAGCAGTGGAGTGATAGTTGAAATCTGAGATGACTGTGTGCAATTATTGTCAAAACCACAGGCACATCCAGAACATTGTGAATCAGTATATATTTTATGTAATTTGTAGGCAGTGTTTCAGTGTTAATTAATTTTGTACTAAACTAGGTTTCATTATAAATTTGTCTTTAAAGATTGCTTCTTTTTAAATTCTGAAATGCTGGTACATGTATCGTGAGTTTTCAGTCATTCCCACAGTGAAACAGATACAAGTCATAGAGTATTATATTTGATGAAGCATGAATTCCTAATCAAAGCCTCACTAGTGAGGCTTTGATTAGGAAATAGTGAATGCTATGCAATGATAATCAGTGTTGTGTGGCATAGGCTTCAACAGTGGTTCCCCACTGTCTGACTTCAGTTTGTGGCGATCCCCTGTAGATGCATCCTCCACAGCATCAGGTTAGTGACTTGCATTTTTGCCTGTAGGCTCCACCCTCAAGTCTGTTCCGGGAGCCCATAAATTTCTTCTGTCCTTATGGACTCCACAAGTCAGGTGACATTTATTAATTTATTGGCTCTTTCAGTAGAACATGTCAGATCATTTTATTCTCAAATGATGCAATAGGAAGATACAACTTGGCTAAAACAACCGTGCGAGTTTGTTGTTTTCATTGTTTGTCTGTCAAATAGACTCCATCCTCATGTACATGTAGTTATCTGTCAATGCTTTCAACCTTAACCCTCCCATTGCTATTTCCATTATCGCTCCATTCCTTCTATTATTTTTTCTTTCTCTCTCACCTTTCTCAATTCATTTTCATTTCTTTCTCTCTTTCTTTTTGTTTCAGTAATTAAGAACCTTCTATCTGTCTCTAATTGTTCCTAAAACTTCAATTTAAAACCTAAGTTATTATGTTACTTCGCTGTTTCTGCTCAGTCCCTTGTTTTTATTTCATTCTCTTGTCTTTCCTTGAGGACTGTATGACTTTAGTGGCTAAGTTCTTGCCAGTGGTTTTGTCCGTGCCCTTATAGTTGTTCATCTTATATGGGACAGACAGTCAGTCCGTGTACATATGATTTATTCTTTTCACTTTTAGCATTATGTCCTTCATCTTCAGATAGTGTAACAGGCTATATTATCTCTCAAACATTGGTAGATTTAACAGTGAAAGTTATTACACCATCAGGAAAGGACCATCAGCCTAAATTTTTGCCCCTAAAGCGCAATTCTAGAACATGGATTGCTTTATCCACAAGCACATCATTTCAAAAGATTGTATAAGTAGTGCCCTTTGGTCCAACTTGTCGTCCCTGTCTTTGTTGTATTTGAGCAGGTATTAAAAAAAAAAAAAAAAAGGAAAAATCTAACAGCAAAAACTTATTTCAGTGGGAGGTTTCTGTTCAACACTAGACACCATGTCATGTGCCCAGAACTCCTAATGCTCTCACAGAAATTGAGCATGGTGTACTTTAGTATCTTGTTGTGCTGCTCATTGTGTTCTGATTTTTATAGATAATTTTTTGTTTTGCTTGTATGTTGTTTCTTTGTTGTTTGTTTGTTTTTGAGTGGATGATTTGAATAATATGTATAGACAAACTCTATACTTTCTTTGGTCTATTTTCTGTAATGTTTACCATCAAAGGTAATAGTGGCTCATATAATCTATATCTAGATTCTATATCGAGATAACCTCCATTAGGAGGTTGTATATAGAATGTAATATAGATTCTATAGGTTATGTAAGGATTAAGCATTCTTCAAATATTTCTTTTCTTCACATAATTCATTTAATTGTTAG
>JBCAUA010015115.1:0-12956 GCA_038406235.1 Peronia verruculata | reverse complement strand
TTTTCTAAATACCAGACAAAAATAGCAAGATCAGGATTTTGTTTTTCAAACTTATTTATATCATGTTTTGTTATTGGAAATTCTAATCCTTCCATATTTAACTCATTCTCATAAGGAGTATACTTTGAAACTCTTTCACAATGATCTTTAGCAGGATGCAATTTAGCTAAGATACTCCATAGAAAACATTTATTATCCCTATTTCGAGGATTAATAACATTAGATGATTTAAATGGAGTTGGAATATAAGAAGAACCTCTAAATCCTCTCATTCTGTAACTTCTTATTTCTGTTTGTTTAATTTCTTTGAAAGAATGTCCGCTTCCTCTCTCCTGATACTCATCTATAAACTTAATAAGTTCTTCGTATATATTTTTATACGCTCTATCAAAATCATTCATAGATCTAATAATCTCTAAAGGAGAATTATGGAAAATATCAATTTGATTAAAGGCTATTGGGGTATTAAATTCTAAAGTAAATATAAGTTTAAACTTTAATGGATGTTCTAAGCTATTTATTTTATTATATACTCTTTCTTTTATATTATTAAAGTAAAAAGCAATATTCTCATTACCAATATTTTGTGTGTCAATGATATAAGAATTTATTAAATCTTGGTTTTGTTGGCCGCTCATTTTTAAGGAGAAAATTTGAATTAGAAAATATTTTTTATAATTTTTTTTCTAAATAATATTCATATCGATAATTAGGATTTCTTTGAATAAAGCTGTCATATGCTTCTTTGTATTTTTCTTTATTATTTTGATAATGCAATCTTTGTATGATTTTATTACATTGTTTACACGAAGCACGGAATCCATCTTTACTTTTATTTAATGGTTGTTTATCGTATTGATCTAGACTTTTTAAAATTTTACATTTTGAACAAACTTTTTCCATTTTTTACTTTTTTCTATTTTTAAATTATAAATTTGTATCTTGTGTTTTTGTTTTTGTTTTTTTGTTTTTTTATTTGTGTGTTATTTTTGCTTGCTCTTTATATTTTTTTTTATTTCATAAATTATAAAATCGTTTTTTACTCCTCCCTACTTTTTATATTTTTTATGTGGAGAAGTTGTAAATTTTTTTACGTCCTTTTTTTATATTTTTTTTTATAATTTTTTAAATAATTTTTTTATAATTTTTTTATAATTTTTCTTATAGTTTTTTATAATTTTTTTTATAATTTTTTATAATTTTTTATAATTTTTTTATAATTTTTTTATAATTTTTTAATAATTTTTTTATAATTTTTTTATAATTTTTTATAATTTTTTTATAATTTTTCTTACAGTTTTTTAATAATTTTTTTTATAATTTTTTTATAATTTTTTTATAATTTTTTTATAATTTTTTTATAATTTTTTAATAATTTTTCTTACAGTTTTTTAATAATTTTTTTTATAATTTTTTTATAATTTTTTTATAATTTTTTTTATAATTTTTCTTACAGTTTTTTTATAATTTTTTATATTTTTTTTTATAATTTTTTATAATTTTTTTATAATTTTTTTATAATTTTTTTATAATTTTTTAAATAATTTTTTTATAATTTTTTATAATTTTTTTATAATTTTTCTTACAGTTTTTTATAATTTTTTTATATTTTTTTTATAATTTTTTATAATTTTTTTTATAATTTTTTTATAATTTTTTATAATTTTTTTTATAATTTTTTTTTTATAATTTTTTATAATTTTTTTATAATTTTTCTTACAGTTTTTTATAATTTTTTTATAATTTTTCTTACAGTTTTTTTATAATTTTTTTATATTTTTTTTTATAATTTTTTTATAATTTTTAGGGGCGTCCCATAATCAATTTATATATATCACACATTTTCCTTTTAACATTTGTCTGTTGTTTTTAGTTGTTACTTGTTGTATGTCTTTTGTTTCTGTTCTCTTTTTACATTTTAAACAATACAAATTTTGTTCAGACATTTTAAATAAAACAAATTAAATTTCGATTACTTTTAAAAAAAAACACAAACTGCTTCTAAAAAGGAGAGGGTTGTGGAAGGGGGTCTTTTTTTAAAAACGGAGGTGGGATTAAAGTCGTATTTCTGTTATACTTTAAATTTTAATGATTATTTAAGACAGTATAAATACTTTTTTAAAAAAATGAGCGGTGAACCAGAGTGGTATTTTTGCTATAATTTTAATGATTATTTAAGACAACATTGCTTTTTTATAAAAAAAACCCAAACTGCTCCTAGAAAGTAGTTTAAACAGGTGTTTAGAGACCCAAACTGTTCCTAAAAAGGAGTTTAAACGGGTGTTTAGAGGGTTTTATACAGAGAGGAGGCCTTTTTTAAAAATGAGGGGGGGGGGTGGGCCAGACTCGCATTTTTGCTATACTACTTAGCAGAGAGTATAGAACAGACAGTAGGGAAATGTTTTCACCGAAAAGGGACGGGAAATCCCTAATAGGCTTACATCACTTCTAAAATTATAATAGCCGTGCGTCCAACAGGTTCATCGAAATGTGTCACGTGATTAATTTTTGGTAGTTTATTTTTGACACATTCTCACAGGCGTTAAGCTTGTGGTAAAGTTTGAGTGATCTTAAAATTCAGGTGAGTTCAAAGCAATTGAACATTGTGTTACCGATTTCTTAGCGTATTTATTTACAGACAAACATGTTCATCTTCACACGGGGTTTCGATCTAGCAATTTTGGATCTTTCTTTCACAAAAGGAACAATGTGTAACATGCAGTTCATTTAGCATTCCCTCGGTGATTGACCTGGATCTTTCAAGTCAAAGCACCAACAGTAACAGCAAGCAAAATATCAGAGACATTGATTTATTTTATACAGAATCAGCCAGCTAACAGACTAAAGGCGATTAGCGACTCAGAACGTTTACTCCGATGTGTGTTATCCTGCTCTGGCGTGCATGCATTTAATTTCATTTTATAAAAAATATAATAGAGCTGTCAGACCGGCAACTAGCAAAACAATTCATGAAAAACAAATAACACAGAAATCTATAACTTTATTGTGATGGTCAAATTTCTGCCAAATTTTCGAGTTAACTTGACTCTTCTTCAGGGCAATAATGAAAACATCATTTAATTTCATCTTGCTGTGTCGAATAGCTACTGTCCGTAACAGCGTGGAGATGACCTGTGCTATTTTTATCTTCGGGAAAATCACTCATTACTATTCATTGTAATGTCAATGTCAACCGTGGGTGGTAGATCTACACAATGTCTCTGCGAGCTGGGCCTTTTTGTCATATCCATCTTCCTCTTTATTCTTCTTCTTCATTTTCTTCTTTCACTTTGTCTTCCTTCTCCTTTTCCTCTTCTATTCTTTTTTATGATTTATACCATTATTATTATTTTCGGTATCATTAATATTGTCTTTATCAACTCTTTACTATCTTTTATAGAATCTAGGTGTCCGTCTAGTCAATCCCACTCAAGCAGTTAGAATTGTATGCATTGTACAGCCGGAAAGTGTTTTATTTTGGTAGGGATTTGAATGCGAGGAGCCCATCACCTTTACTCTGCTAAATATGACTTAAATTGTTGATATGAATTTTGGAAAACAAAGCCCTTGCTGCAAACAAGCCATAACAAACAAAAGAAAAGCAACAGTCTAGATCTGGTCAAATAATTCATAAAGAAATTTATTTATTTATTTATTTATTTATTTATTTATTTATTTATTTATTTATCTATTTATTTATTTTATTTATTTAATTTTTTATGTTTGCTTTTTCCCGTGCTATGAGTCTTAAACTGTCATACATCTTCTCAGGTGAAAGGAAATATTAGCTGCTTGTGGACAAATATGCATCCTAACGCAGTGGTGGAAACCAGACGATTGTTTCACGTCTTCAACTGTGCGACTCATGGAGATGTTCAAATCTTGCGAAACTTTTTAAAACATGAGCAGCTTGACGTAAATCAGCGAGACGGCAATGGAAAAACTACGCTGTATTTGGCCACTGAATATAATCAGGAAGTTGCAGTAACTACTCTTATACAAGCAGGGGCGTATATGGAAGCAGTTCCCTTTGGAGAATGTCCCAGCCGCACCCCTGTCATGATCGCAGCTGAATTCGGTTACACGGATTGTCTCAGAGCTCTAACGGCAGCTGGGGCTGACATCAATGTCTCATCGCCCACTGGAGAGACGCCCCTGAAGGTGGCTTTGAAGAAAGGGGATTGCCAATGCGGCAAAATTCTGCTCATAGCAGGGGCGAAGATCAATAAATGTACTATGGCCTATATTAATACTTCCTTGTTTGCGGCAGTGCCTTATGAAGATCCGGAGTTGCTTGAAATTTTACTTAAAGCCGGCGCCAACCCTAACCAGAGGGACGAAGGCGGTAGAACTGCTTTAATGTATGCAGTGGGTACAGAATCAGCCGAGTGTTGTCACCTTTTACTGACCTATAAAGCTGATGTAAATGCCAGAGATTTTCTAGGTAACACAGCACTCATGTATGCAAGCAATAAGCAAACCATGGAAGTCTTACTGAATAATGGATCCGATCCCGAAGTTAAAAACAACAGGGGCAGGACTCCGCTCGTCCACTTTTTATTAAACCAAAGCAATAATATACACAAGGCAATGAATAACGTGAATATTCTATTAGAGCACGGGACAAACCCGGTTGTTGAATCCTATCATCGTTTAGTTTTTTGTTGTCACAGCCAGAGCGGGAATCACCCAGAGTATCCACACCACAACTTCACACTGGAAAGCACCATTACTTTTGGAAAAAGACAGTTGATACGGTTAAATGTTTGCAATGGAGTGGTGCCGGAGCGTTTCCCCAATTCCATCTATGATGTGTCCTACTACATGTCTCCCATTGGGTGTGCGTTACATTTCAAACATGACGATGTGGTGAAGTATTTTCTCGCTAATTGTTACCTGACATATATGGACATTACAGACATGCACCAGGTCCTGCGGAGAGAAGCCGTCTTTGGCTTTAATCCAGTCGTCTTTGGCGAGCTCAGCATGAGCAAAGAGATGGAGACGTTACTGCACAAGGCTATATGTGAACCCTGGCCTCTGGTCAAACTGGCTTTCATAGCCGTGTCTTCCGCCCTCGGTACCAGCCCAGAGAGAGAACAGCGGATCGCAAGGACTTGTCTACCTGACCGGCTCAAGCGTATGCTCATGTTCCAAGAACCGATAGCTCGACTTCCGGTCAGCGAGTGGTCTAACATTCCTCTCTATTTCGATCCTGTGGAGTACGAGGCGCAGCCCAGACCCAGGCCTCTGCTGTATTACTGGCCATTTGGTAGGACATTGGTCGTGTAACTCACAAAGTACCATCGATGGTAAACATAGTTACGCCCTTGTTGAAATTAATTTATTAATCCTCCAAGACGTTAGATGATAAAACTTTGAACTGAATTTCTGCAACATCACAGTCAGACCACTTATATCGAACACACATTGGTAACCAGCGTCTGTACTAATTGAGACGAGATAAACAAGATAAACTTTAATGGTAGATGATAGGTGGACCCCGGGCGACGCACTGTTCATTTTTCTTTATCTTCTCGGTTGTCGTAGAGACCTAGAACAACCCCTCTGGCTCAACCTGCTGGGACCCTCGACCAGCGCAAGTCCACCCTAACGCTAACATGTAGGTCCGACGAGCGGGGTGACGGGCGGGGTGAAGGTCCACCCTAACGCTAACATGTAGGTCCGACGAGCTAATTATAGATGGTGCATTCATCATTGATGATGAATAATTACAGATGATATATATACACATACCCGGGGTCCACCTATCCACTTCCTTATTTGACTATTATGACTAGACAGGTCAATTATCAACGTAGGTCTTATCTAAGAGAATAAGCTATCAGATGTCATGTCCATGTCCTGAAATGACGTGGTGTTCATTACAACATGATGAGTTTTGTGGCTCTATGCATATGTATACACCCATAATAGATTTGTTTCGACCAAGCGAATGGCTGGAAATCCCCGTCTAATGTTAACAGGAGGATACAAACACTGCAAATCGTTCGCTATGAGTTTGTGTGTGATCACTCTACGACTGGTAAAATGCTCGATGATTCATAACATAACTATGAGACACAATACGTATGATGACGTGTAAGGCCACCAGTGATGAAAACGGCAAGT
This sequence comes from Peronia verruculata, assembly GCA_038406235.1. Taxonomy (NCBI): domain Eukaryota; kingdom Metazoa; phylum Mollusca; class Gastropoda; order Systellommatophora; family Onchidiidae; genus Peronia; species Peronia verruculata. The sequence continues at coordinate 6,824 of JBCAUA010015115.1, read as the reverse complement.
CCTTCGTAATTATTAAGCGACGAACAAAATAAAATAATTTTTAAAAAAAGAATGCGGGGTGTTGACTTCCGCAATAAAATTTCCTGTTTAAGATAAATCTACGGTTTCAAAATGTAGTGTAAAAGACGTTTTCTTGACAGAAAAACATAATTTTTAAAAAAAGCAATATAGTTCAATCAACATTCCGGGAAATCCCATGGACACATGTCTTTGATCTTGCCTTGTCTGTAAGTCTGCCTCACTTCTTGGTTACGGTCATAAGACATTTATCACTAAAACTCTTCCGTGCGAGCCTATTGAACCTAGATTCCCTCCAAATAGATCTGTTCCAACCAAGCAAACGGCGAAAATCCCCGTCTATTTTTAGTAAGGGGGTACAAACACGCTAACTCTCCCCTGCCGCTGACATAGAAAAAGGGAAAAAAAAAAATGCACGAGGCCGGTGACAAACTATTCTCGAAGCTCGTGGTGAAGCGGCAACACAAATAAGTGAGTGTTCTAATTTTGGCAGGGGGTGCAAACGCCCCGTACGGGATTTCCAGGTTTGTGCTTAGTCGAATTTGAACTATTATAATAATAGTTCGTAGGAAAGCGACTAACAAACTTCCGCTCTGGGGGTTTCCCCGAAATCTTGTGTTCCACTATTGATAAACTTTCTTAAGGTCAACATTCGATATCGTCCAGTCTCTTAGGCCCGAGCGAGTGGCCGCCTTTTGCCCAGCGTGTTTACTTTCTAATGGTTGTGTGTGGCATCAATTATTAAAGCTCCCGTTGAGTGGTGATTTAAAATGAGTTTGATGAATTGAAGGTCGCACGTGAGGAGCAACTACCTGTAGAATATAATATAGAATCCAATATCGCCTAGGCGTGAAAACGCATTTAAAGTAGTGGTTGTTGTCAAAATGTGTTCAAAATCCTTCCTTGTGCAACCTCGATTTATTTAACATCAGAAGTGACTTACGATGTCTTTTTATGTTGTTGTTGTTGTTGTTTTGTTGGTTTGTTTGCTTGCTTGTTCATTTATTCGTTCCTTTATTTTGTTGTTTGTTGCTGTTTTCTTGTTGTTCTTGTTGTTGTTGTTTGTTGTTGTTGTTTTGTTGCTGTTGTTGTTGTTTGTTGTTGTTTTGTTGCTGTTGTTGTTGTTGGTATTGTTGTTGTTGTGGTGGTGGTGGTGTTCCAGTTGTTGTTGTTGTTGTTGTTTATCATCATATAAGAATATATGATTAAAGCAAACAAAGAAGCAAATAATGATAAAGAGAAAAACTTTTTTGTCCTGAATCGATTCTTTTCAAAAAAAGTATTTCTTTGGCCTTTATCTGCTTCTTCTTTCTCTTCTTTTTTCCTTTTCTTCGTATTTCCCTCCTTCTTTTTTTTCCTCGCCTTCTTCTTCTACATCTTCCTCTTCATCTCGATATATGGTAACAGTGGCTATCTAAAGATGGTCAGAGGCCCCTCTATCGTTTTCGACGATTCAATATTCATTTTGTCCACCGATCTTAAGGCGTATTCGTTCTCTTGTTTGCTTTCTCTGTTTGTAAACTTCCGTTTAGCGTGGGCTGGCTGATATTTGTTATGTCAATGCTATGGCTGTTAGAAGTTCTTTGACCCAACTGTCGATGTCAGTTACCATTATTTCCATGTATATCTAAATAATGCCTTCTTTTTTTTTTTTTTTTTTGTAAATGTCTTCCTTTCCGTCTTTTTTCTTTTCTGTCTTTTCTTTTCTTTCTTTCTGTCTTTCTTTTTTCTTTCTTTCTTTCTGTCTTTCTTTCTGTTTTTCTGTTTTTCTTTGTTGTTCCTTTTCTCCCCGCCTTTCCCCGTTGAATTCAAAACTTTATTTCTTTACAACTTTCGCTTTTTTTAAAAATTATTGTTTTAATAAAAGATTTTTTTTTTTAATCATTATTGAATAAAGATGGCATTTTTTCCATTGATTGTACAAGAGATAGCATTTCCGCACTGATTCAAAGAATGGAGATTACAGATTTCTTTTCAAGAAAATTTCTAAGAAAAAGTGTTTCCACACTTTCATTATGTGCTTTGTAATGTAATTCTTTGTTTAAAAACACATATAATCTATATGCCTCTGGATATTTTGGATGCAGTGTCTAGGTGCAAAAACATCTTAAATTATATGAAATGGAAGGAAGGAACAACGACGATGAGAAGGTAAAAGAACACTTTCTGTCATTCCGTAGGTATAGGTAATACTCTGTTATCATTAGTCCTACCTATATATCAACAGAAAGTACTAGTTACCACATGGTAGGGCTGGAGTTATAGTATAATAACATGGGGACGGAGATGGCATCGTAGAGTGGTATGATTATGATGTAATGATAAAGATCTCCCTAGTAACTGGTGGCAATAGTAATCTCATATATAGAAGTGGTAGCAGCGATAGTAGTTATATAAAAGTAGTAATTAATGGTTGACGACCAAGTTTGGACTGCTGGCGGTATTTATGTCAACGACCGCTGACATGGCACTGTTCTATATAACAAAGGGGTCAAAGCGCTAAGTTAGGGAAATGCTAATGACAGAGCAGCCGGAAAGCAAATGAAGATCAAGTTTCTGGGAATCATTATCTCGCGGATATGACCTGGAGCAACTTTTGCTTTGTTTCTTATATATACTGACGAACTTTAAGAACGCAACACTTGAAAATGATTCTACCGACGGACTTCACATGAAAATGATTCTATATATCAAGTGTTGCGTTTTTAAAGTTTGTCCGTCACTAGAATCATTTTCAAGTGTTGCGTTTGTAAAGTCCGTCAGTACATGATTGTTGGTGATCGTTCAATTAAATTAATACAATTTTCCACTCTATCGTTAGATCTGCCCTTTTTTCTGAAAAATAGAAGATCTTTATCATTATCAAAAGGAATCTGTTTTTATCATAGAATCGTTTGGGATGGGGAAAAAAGGGGAGGGTGGGTGGAGGAGAGGCATCTTTAAATAGAATGTAATACTATACTTTTTTTTTTTTTTTGAAGGAGATACAAAAGAGTTGAAAACGGATGGACAGAGATCGCATTTTTAAAAATTGATTTATTGTACTGAAGTCGGAAAGCGGGAGTGGGGGAAAGAAAGAACGATCAGAGATTTAAAAAATGGAAAAGAACACTGGATAAAAGCCGAATTGAACAAGATAGATAAGATAAGATGATACAGATAAGATAAGATGATAAAGATAAGATAAAACAAACTGTATTTGTCCTTAAATGGAATCCCATACACGGTTGATGAGACACAGCCAAGGAGCTTAAACTATTTATACTAGAGAGCAGGCTCATGACGTCACCTTAACAAAACACCCTGTCTCACGTGCAAACACTGGACTCCATGGAAATGGAGGCGTTGTTATTTTGCTATGCTTGGCGTCCTTTACGATGCACGGAGTAAGTCACTATTTTGATCTAGTGAATTGTTCTTGTAAACAAACGGATTCATTTTGTTTTAAATCGAGAGCTTCAGCAAGGACGGAATACAACAGTCTTGCAAGCATGAGATATTATAGTGTGAATTTAGTTCACTCGTGTTAGGTGTCTTTCCCTCATATCATGGGCATGACTCCACACTCAGCATATGTGTAGTCATCAGTCGGTTCTCTAGCTTAAGCTCCTTGGACATAGGACACGTGCCAAATACAAGTACATTCACACCTACCTGAGGCCAACTTTACAAGAAGAATTGCCTCACCTGATAAACCTTTCGTTGACCACAGATATGAAATTTCTTAACGCTCTCTATCATGTCTTCCATGCAAGTAAAGTCCTTTTACTATGGAATAGTTCAGATTTGCATGTAAATTCGGTGCTTAGGGTTTTGTCTAATTATGTCGAACTTAGATTTACAGTTACTTAGGCATAGAGTATTTGAAAATGGAGTTGAGAAAAGTATGGGTGATGGGACTACGGTCCAGATATCCCATACTGTATGTGTAGTTCTATCTTAGGCCTTCCTTCTTTGTCTCCGTCTCTGAGTTAGTAAAGCAAAGGGGCACCTCCGAATGTAAGAGGTCTGATTTATACTGACCCTAAAATAACTGTACTTTAGCTCTCCCATTACAAGAAATTATATGTATAGAATTTCTTCTGTTGTGCTGTCTGTCTTAACGTCGGTGACCTGTCTCAGGTGTGACTAATATTGCCAGTGAGCTCTTGTGTATTTACTATCAAAAGAATAGAACTTGATCTGGAAGTCTGGACTAATTATCAAGCTCATAAACCTCTGGTTATACTGTACTTTGGGCAGGGAAATATGGACCAATGATCAGTTATATGAGACGGGTATTCCCTTTCTGTTACTGGTCTTGAAAAAGAAAGATACAGAGGAAACTTGGAACACTTGGCAATAAGACGAGTCGATTTCCGACATCAAGTGACCCATGACATGGTTAATGCTTTCACGGGTAATCGCTAGGTTGAACCAAATGTTACCGACCTCTCGGTTAGATGGGATTGCTAAGCCTAAAGTATCTAGAAAATACAAAATCCCAAATTCAAACCTACCTGACAGACGGATGGATCTCGTCAGTTTAAATTGATCGCCACACAGAGCATAATAATTACAATTCATCAGGCGATGCCCATATGATTCTTTCGAGTTATTCACTATTTGAAGACTGGACTGAATACTGTAAAATCAGGCAAAGTTCAGTTGAGAACTGAACATTGTGAACAAAGCTATTGGACAAGGACATCCATACCAATCCCAAACTCGAGAGAAATCAATAAAGGTTGCAGGACTTTGCAGATGTGGCTTTGAAAGTATGTGCCACTCACGGGTTGGTGGCAAAGCAAGGCTGGACAAGCTGGTCCGTGGGTGAACCGGGGGAGGGGTGGATGAGGTAGAAGGGGTGGGGATGAGAGAAAAGGGGAGGGGGGATGTAGTTTCTCAGACTAAATGCCACAACACTGAATGACATCCATTGAGTGTGTAGCAAAAATAATGTCCAAGATGTCAAGGCAAGGTCTTGTAATGTTGGTCGTCTCCTTCATGCCATTAGTTTATTTATTCGTTCTCTCATTCATTTCATTCATTGTGTTCATTCAGTCATTAGATTATCATTCAGCCATTCATTTGGGCTCTTATCCGCTACCACGTTTTTCAAAGCATAAAATATCTAATGATCTGTCTTGGCCAGGAGAATAGAAGAGATACCAAGGAACGGCAATTTCCCGTACGAGGCCTGTCATTTTCCTATCGGTAGGCGATATGTTATTAGCATTAGCTGGACGTGAAGACGATTTCTGAGCGACTTGACTGCATGGCATTTATTCTGAACTACCTTTTCTTTTCAGTAAAACGAACGAAACAAAACGTGTTACAGTGTTACAGTTTTAGCCTTGAGACGCTTTTGAAATTCACCGAAAAAAAAAACCAACTGCAAAGTCTGTAAGGACAAACTGGTGCCAAGAAGCGATAAGTAGTACAGTTCATAGTCCGTAATTCATCTGGACTCACTGAGGCAGCTCACTATACATCTTGTCATGGACGTTTGGACTTACAAGAGCACATTTTATCTCCAGTCTGGTTTGAGTTTGCGTTTCCCTCGCCTAGATAGGATGCAAATCAACGCTCAGGAACGGTATCTGTCCGAGAGATTGTTTTGGTTTGTACCCAGGCGCGGCAACTCATTTAGGAACTAAAATTGTCCTTCTCCAAATCCCTTGGCCAACTAAAGCTTGCGAGCCTCAGCAAACCCAGATCAGTGGTTGACAACACAAAATATATTGGGCCATGCATTCAGAAGCTATTGAAGTTCACAAACAGGGGTATCCATTTTTCACATTTAGATATATCGTTACTAATCCGATAAAACTCAAAACTTCAAAAGTATACTCTTTTCATTTTTCTGGCCCAATCTGTATCTCATAAATCAATACACCTGCCAATGAAACAACAAAAGTTGAACAATTACTAAAAAGTCTCATTTTAGATAAAATAGAACCTCATAATAAGAACGAGAAACAAGCCAGAAACAGTTTTCTGTCTCTCTTGAAAATTTCAGGTCATGACATTTATGAGATTGTATCAGACAAGTAAAGATATAATTATAATAATTACCTGAGTGGTTTGTTTTGGTGGCATTAAAAATTATACTTTTTTAGGATCAGTTTTGATTTGTGATCCTGGAGTTGGTACACGAGCAGTTTGGTAATTTCAAACAAAGTCCGCATTCTTCCCCAAGATGATTTCATCCGTTTTCATCCATACTGGGATTTGATCACCGACGATAGAGAGATAGATAGAGAGAGAGAGAAAGACACAGACAGAGAGAGACGTACAGGGGGAAAAAGAGAGAGAGAAAGAGAGAGAGAGAGAACTTCTAGGGAATACAGGGAGGAGCCGGGGACGGCATGGAAGATCTTCATTTACAATACAAAACTTTATTAACTGAGAATTGAAGAATGCGATAAAAAATACAATGCATTGAAAAGGGAAGAAAAGGGGAGAGGGAGTGGGGGGGGGGGGGCAGAAGAAAAATTTATATTGAACTGAGGAGGAAGCGATAAATAAAAACCAAAGGTTAGACATCGCACACATTTTATCAATTTGCTGTATCGGAGCCGAGGACTGATGAGAGAATGTGCGAGAAGAGAACTGATCTGACTGAAAGAGAACATGCAAAAACAAAAGATTGAATTGAGAGATGGGGCATTAGGGATTTGGGGATGGGAGAGAGGGAGAGGGAAGGAAGGAGACACGAGGCGAGCAGGATGGACAGAAAGAAAACAACATGCCTTAGGGTCATTTTGTGTGATATTTCTCCATCTTATGGAAATGGAGACCAAGATTCAGGTCAGCGTCCTCGT
>JBCAUA010015104.1:2891-12957 GCA_038406235.1 Peronia verruculata | reverse complement strand
GATCACATAACACAATAGTGTTATGTTATTTTTTTACCATGGTTGTGGACAGCTGAGATAACCACCGCTACAGGAGGTTGAAAAGCTTATTAAAAACCATAACCTGAGGGAGATGGATATTTGAGATATCTTGCATGATCTCTGGATAAATCAGTCTCTGGCAGAACTGACACTTTGTGAGATTCTATTTGTTTATGGTTCATTTTTTTAACAAAAAAAACAAAAAAACAATTGAATGAACTTTATTGTTGAAAGAAAAATTAGATATTGATGGTAGAGTTTGAAATGAAATATTATTTCATTATGTTATTTATGTTGTTTATGTCTATCCTCACACCTTCACAGACGCATGGATGCCTTTGAACTGCATGCTCGCAGTAGATGTGCAAAGAAAAAATATAAATAATAAAGAATGGTATAAACGTAATTTATGTAATTCTAACAATCTGTTGTTATATTTGTCAATTAGTCATCGTGTTATATTTACATTCTTACAGCACAGTCTATATGTAGCAATGTTTCTGGTAATCCACCATTGGCTCATAGTTATTTGTTCGTGAATTTTAATATTCCATGTTTCTGTGTCTTTTGTTTATACAGTATTGTAGAAATGAACAATATAAAATGTGTCATATGCTCGAGTGGTATATTTTCCTTGGTCCTCGGGAAGGCTTGGAATTCATTGGGAGAAAACAAATGAATATGGCTGATGAAGTCATGAAATATATTGTCGTTTGGGTCGGTGTAAACTGGAGCTTTGCATGCAGTCTATAGCATTCAGAATCTGAATTTTCTTCTCCTTTATATTGTTACTAGCCGTGGCCACACAGACAGTGGGATGGTAAATTTTGTACCACATATTTCATTCTTTAAGGTTTCAGCCTCAGAACACTGCTAGACAAAACCACCATGTATATTTTTCCATTGTTTGCAATCCTATCTCTGACTATTTTTCTTTTCAGCTTTTGTCTTTTTATTTCCAGCTCTCTCATTTCATCAGCTTACTTGGTTGCAAAATTTTTCTTCCTGTTTTTTTTTTTTTTTTTTAGATTTCTTTCTTTTTTTTTTTTTTTTTAAATAATTTTTTGCCTTCCCTAAGAAGTTAAAGGCACCAGAGGGCGTTAAGTTGCAACCAATTGTACATTAGATGATACCAACGATGGTAGTTCATATGACCATGATTTTGTTAAATAAGTCAATGTCAAAAGCTTGTCCCTTCTTTACATGTTTGTTCCATAGTAACAGTATTGCTCATGGTCAATTTCTCTCAATAATCTAATTCTGATATTGTCCTCAATTCAGCTTGATACTCTAATGTGTATATTTTATTGATCTTGAAAACCAAGAATTCTCCATCACTTTAAGGGTACAGTCTGTCATGATAAGGGATATGTTAAATTATAATGGCGGTAATTAAGCCATTATTCAGTACGGATCTGGTGAGAAAGGAAGATTTTCATTGATTAGGAATTTGTCTGATCATCCATATCATTGAAGTCAGTGGCTGTAATCTACATATATTTAAAACTTTCTTACACCAAGATATATTTTATTGTGACCTATGATGTCTTGAAATTTATCCTGAGATCTATGAGGTTTTTAGTAAACTAGTATACCAGTCTGTTATTAAATGGCATAAGCCTTATGCAGATTTTGGATTGCGTAACAAAAGTTAGATCCGTGAGAAATTGTACCCAGTGCTTTTTTTACTTTATACATATTTTGAAAATGTTTTAGGTAGATAAATCGACCATGGTTGAGAGCATGATTTTTGTTGTGGATGTCTCTTGTTTACCCAGTTTGCTTTTCCTTTGTTGAAATTATCAACACTTATTACATTTGCCGATTGTCTTGAGTTTATTTTGTTGACACATAATTATTTTTGTTTTCTTTTAACTTATACATGATTCCAGAAAACATCAAAAGACTCCCAGGGTATGGACATATTCTGTTTGAGCTTTCAACGCATATCTTTTATTTATCTTTTTTTTTTTAATTATTCCATTTAGCTGCAGCTTTTGTTCCTTTTTTTTTTTTTTTTCAATTGATTTTTTTTTTTTTTTTTACTATTATCATTTTTATTTTTTTTTGTTCTTTTTTTTGTTTGTTTGTAAGTTTACTTCTTACATTTCAGACAAAAACATATACTGGCACTTCTTTATATTTTTACAAGAAAGTTCATATGTTTTCACCAGTTTATCAGTCACATATTTAGCCATTACTGGATGCAATGTAGCAGTGATAGTGCTAAGGCACCATTAACTCCAAATTCAATCAGACGCTATCACAAGACAATTTTTTTTTTTTTTTTCGAATTGTAAATAATATTGTCAAATTCAGGAAAGAAAGTGTAGAAAGAGAGAAAGTAATAACTTTAATGCATTGATTAGCTTTGCTGCGAGTGCCGATGTAGACTAGCTCAGGTAGAAGTGCCAAGTAATTATGTTTGCTTAAATTGTACCTTAGTTACAGTACAGTAATAATCTTTTAGTCTCTCATATGCTACAGGATATTGCCAGTTGTAAGTATGTAAATACTAAACAGATGGTGTTCTGATCTTTGGATGCCGTGCTATAGAAGGAAGGCTTCTCACTTCTCCCTTTTAAATTCCAGCCGAATCGTAATTTGCTGATCTCATTTTGTAATTTAAGGTTTCACTACTATAATGTCAGTTGTATGGGGATTTTTTATTTGCCTTTTTTTTTTTTATTACTGCTTATGAGGTACTTTAAGCTCCTTGCATGACTATGATCTTTGTCAGTAATGAATCTCATGTGGAACGAGGTCCTTGAAAGTCCTTTGTTTTATTAATTTTTTTTTTCTAATAGCAGCTATACCTTTTTGTTTTTGTTGTTTTAGTTGCTTATAAAATCTATGGCCTATGATCTTTTCTTTGTTTCATAGAAACAGTTTACATGTAGTCCCTTTTTATTTGGAAAGAGTTAAAAGGACATTCAGATGTGCTGACAAATGTTCATAAAGTGAAGTATCGTTTTCTTCAACTGGAAAAATTCCATTATACACTTTTTTTTGGTGATGATGGGAAATACTGTGAATGTGAAGCATGACCAAGACATGGATAAAGGAGAGCTCAGAGAAGCCACCAGTTTTATATCATTTAATTTGATATGAACGTCTGAAAAGATCCATTTTAAACAAGATGCAATGTAATGATTGACGACTTTGAAGTGATAATTATGTTCTGACGCCAGTTTTTCTATAACATTGCAAATAAGTGAATACCATATGGGAAAATAAAAAAGTTTGCCAGCTGAGAAAATTTCCTTTAGTTATCTTTCACCTTACCAATTTGTCCAGCATATGTTAAGGTTTATGTATTCAAGTTCTACTGACATAATTATTTCCTCTGCTTTTGTAGTGAACAAGACAGTAAGCAAGTTCTAGCTCTGATCTAGTTGCTACAATGACCAAGTGCAAAGATTTAATTGAAATGGTGATGTTTTACCTTATAATAACTTTGAAGTTTTCAACATCAAATACTTATATTTTGTATTATTGATTGAACTATTTGTCACAGAATAGGTGACATTAACTGTAAATGCTAACAGCTTTTTTATTTTGATATTTCTTTTTGTTGAAACATTTTTGGATTAGTCCATTGTCAGAATTCTCTCAAGTGATCAACTTTTCTAAATTATTCAGATATGATAGGCTGAATTACAGATAAAAGTTTATCATATTTTACACAGAAATCTTTCAAACTATCGTTGTTTAGTTATGTTATTTTTTTTCTCTTTATCTGCACACTGTTTCATCAGTAGTTTCACCATTATATAAATGAATTCAATATCAAGACAAGATTAACAACCACCAGCTAATTTAATACACTATTACAAATTACATGTATATGCAAATTTTGTTTTTTAAAAAAAATCAAAATGCAAATTTTTTCAAACACTAGTTTGGGTAATTTTCTAGGCAAGAGAGCCATCTTCATTTGGTCCTGAGAAGTCCAGCTCATTCAACAGTAAGAAAATTAAAACCCCAAAAAATGTGCATGTGCTAGTGATAGAAAAAACAACAACATGAAAGCAGAGCTGATTTAGATGTTTATTTTCTTGAATAATCACTGCCGGTTTGGCATACGTTGAAATTTGCTGTGCTCGATACCACTACTGGCAGATAGTAGAGAGCAGTGCAAAACTAAGTGACACAATCCCATAAATGAGAGTTTGTGTGGTTTACTCTCTTCTAGACTTGACATAAACAAATTTAACTGATTCTCTTCTTTCAACAGTTCCATCAGAAGAAGTTTCTGTGTTCTATTAGTTGAACCATTGCTTTTCTGTTTGTCCCTCGTCTGCCTTTTTTAGTCTCCCTGCCACCATGATATTATGTCTTCTCACAGATGTTTGTTGGATTGGGTTGTGGGATTGAGTCTTACTGTATGTATTAGAGAACATGCAGGTAATTTGCTCACTATTTATGTCTTATAATGTTGTGAATTAGTGTGAATTTAGGATGTTAATTTTGGTTTTTATTTTTATTGCTAAAGTTGAACAAATGGTACATACAGTTACAGACAGATTATTACTCTATAATATGGTCTAGTTCCTCATCTTTGGTTTGCTTTTTTGCAGTTATTGGTACAATCTAATAGAAAATCAGCTGGTAGGATAACCTTTAAGTTTTCATCTCTTATCATTGACTTACAGCCAGTGACTTACATACCACTATGAATTGCTGTTATCAAAGATCTTGATATTGGTTCATTCAATGTTTTGCCAGAGTATGTTTTCAAACTTCTGGAGTGGACTTTGTAGTCCGTTATAGTTCATATTGAGAACAACATGAGAAACAAACAAAAGAAATTGATATAGATTCTAACATAGGCCTACACACTCCCTGATACTTAGGTATATCACACAAGGAATTGTATCATTCACCAGGGGTAGTGTACTAGTTTACATGTATTTTCATTCCACCTGGATCAAACAATAATCTCAAATTTTGCAAGTTTTCAAGCAACACATTCTTGGCTGTTTGTTTAGCTTTTTTGATTTGCTGAAAGACGCAGTTTATTTTGCAAGCTTTTCTAACGTGGCCTGGCAAATACTGTTAGGCTGACTTGATCATATGTGCTTCAAGGAGCCCAGCATACATGTAACATCAGGCTATTGGTACTGGCTTTTCTCTTCTGCAAGCTTTTCCAAAATGCAGGGGCATTTGGAGTGATTGTTCTTGTCCACACAGGATCTAAGGATTCTTCCTGTCAGTATGAATTTTTAGTTACAAATTCTAAATTGTCTAACTGATCAAAAATAATAACAGACTTTTAATTAGGCAGCCATCATAAACCAAACATTGATCCTAATAATGAGAAAATGACTTTCTGAATCAAGACTGGAAAGATCTGTAGCCTTATTTCTTCAAACGATTTCATCTTGCTTACATGTATTTAATTATCGTGTTGTCCTGCTGTACCCATCCTTTCAGCATCAATTCTTTCTCTCTTTGTTACTTGTTAACATGTGAACTCCATCACTCACCTTGATAGTGATAGGCATGAACTTTCAGTTTGATTTGTGCCATTTGTTGATCAAAAACTTTGATGCTCTTGGTTCTCCTTCTTCTCAGAGAGAGCAAAAACGCATGTGAAAGGAGGAGGGTAAGCCCTGAGATGATTTTATTCCGCTGGCCTCACTTTCCTTACCAGAACCTACCAGCATAACCTGTGAATGAATATCAAACTTGTTAGCATGGACTACTTCAACATTTCAGTACTTCCTCTCATTGATATGCTGCCTTTACTTTCCTCTGCGGCAAATGCTTTATTTTGTTACAGCAAGAAAACAAACTTCACTATATGTGAATACATAGACTGTGCCAAATTGTTTTGTTTTTTAAAGATTTTTTAATTATCAAATTTTTATTTTTCTCAGGGAGGCACTCAGTTTAAGCAATTTTTCTTCTTTAGAAAGACATTAAGCTAGGAAGAATTGTTTATAACCTTATCATCATACAGATTTATAATGAAAAATGAATTTAATATGAATCATTCAATACATAAAAAAAAGATTATCAGAAAGTTCAAACAGACAAAAATTCCAGCCTCATAGGTAAAAAAAATTTGGTATATCACACTTGGCTTTATGATAATACTATATATGATTAATTTCATCTTTTTTGTTGTTGAAAGGTATATACAAACTGATTTTTTCTTTGATTTGGAGCAGTTCATTGATAATGGATACTAGGAAGATACAGTTTTCTTCCAGTTTCCTTGAAATACTACACAAGACAGTATTACTTACTTTTTTTTAATAGGTCAAAAGAACTAAGCTTTTCTTTTTTCCTGCTTGTCTATATAAACTATGACACCAAAAGTCAAATACTTTTTCACATATTGGCATTGAGGCAAAAAGCTGTACACTAAGAGCAAAAATGATGCTTTAAAGCTAAGTATCTTTCATGGACAATAGTACAAAGCATCATTCAATCAGAATCTGCAAAGCTTTGTAGCAGTACAAAGCATGGTTACCCCATATAGGCCAAAGACTATGCTTGGCTTTCATTTTGACATGCGTATCCCAGAATAATTTTTGGTAGATGTTGCCTACTAGGACATTGGAGGTTAAAACAAAAAGAAAAAAGTTTCACTTTGGACCATTTTGAAACTCCATTTCTTTTGTCTCACTCTTTCTTTATTTCTCTATAATTTTTCATCGTTTGTCCACCCCCCACCCCCTTCCCCATTCCTGTCACAATCTCTGTGCTCTTCCCCTCTTGCCCATCCTTGAATAACATATCACTTTGTCACACAATATATCACAGTGTTATACATACATGCGTCACAGCTTATATACTTCTGTTATATAAGCTTGTATATTGTGAGATACATTGTCAGCTGTGCAATTACTATATTTGTACCACATGAAGTTTGACATATTTGATCAGACCTTATGGCATAATCTCATACATAACTATGCACATACAAATACACACATATGTATGCAGATTAATGTAACGCCTTAGAGCTATGTGTACTCAAGTCCATTTTTAGAAAATCAACTAATTTTTTCAAAAAAATAATAATAATCTGGTCATGTCATCTCCTGATGCCTAGCATAGTATCTAATTTTAATTTCTGATTTAATAAGACAATTTTTTTTTTTTTTTTTTGCAGCAACAATTTTTCCTGCTGCCACATCAAAATATGTGAAATGTGACAAAGATTACTGCTCGTGTTAAAGGCTTTGACTGATTTATTTTTTTTTTCCCCATCAACGACATAAGGCAACAGATAAATGAACCAAACTTCAGAACTGAATTGGCATAACCAGCTATCATCAGAACACTGGGGTTCAAGCTCCTCTTGATATATAAATCCCTTTTATAGATGTAATGTTGATATGCCTCGCAGTATATGTATGTCTTTTCTCAATTTTCGTCATCTTGAAATCTTACTGTAACAATCCTGCGCTTTCAGATTGAGTATGGAGCTCTATTCCTTAAATTCTTGGGGGGTTTTGGGGTTGTTTTTTTTTGTGTATATAATGTTTTATTTTGCCCAAGATCAGTTTCCAGCATGTTTTGAGTTTGATTGAGATTCTCCATCCAATATACTTTACCACTTCACCATATCCAGATATAGATCACGTAGACATATATTTGGAACATGTATTATTGCTTGTATTTATTAGCTACCGTTCATTGCTTGAATATCCTGTTGTGACTCATAGGCTGATTTTTTTAGTTTTTTGTGTTGTTGTTGTTTATCGTTACATTTAGTTCATAGTGTTAGTATTAGTAGCATTGTATTGTCTTTAGAGAGGGATATATTCTCTTGTCCACTGTTGACCTAACATAAAGGTAATTGTTCAAAAATTGACTAGCAGAGTGCACTATTAATAGTTTACAGCTTCTTGTAGTTGTCACTCTGTGTAAAGGCAGACTGGATGTCTTAGTGAAAGATACACACAAACAGTCTAATGATATAAGAGTAGCCAATATGGGATTCTCCTGTAAACTGAATTACAGTTATGGATCACCAATGTATTTTTTCCGCAGTTTTAATTTGTATCATAGTTAAGAACAGGAACTGGTTATTGCAAATGCTTCTGAATTGTAGACAAAGATTTCTTGCTCCTAGTTACCATAGTATAAAATAGTATATAATATATATATATATTTCTTAGTGTATTTCTAAGCATGGTATTAATAATTATTGATGGGATATATGCACAAGAAATTACATAGTCATAAATTCTGTGTAGAGTTATTCATAGGCAATATCACCTCCTGCCAAATTACGTAGCTAATCTCTTCAGTATCTCTCCATCCTTAATGATTGACTGATAAATGTGCATGTAATATAAAAAATTTGTGATACTCACCTCAGTCTGTGATTGGAGCAATGTTTGATTAGAACAGCTTTGACTGCAAGGTCTGATCACTCACTTCAACACCAAAATGAAAAAAAAAAAAAAAAATGAAACAAAAATAAAAGGAGACATGTATAGTTTACTTTTATCGAAAGATGACAGATATCATTAATTGTCACCATAGACGAGTCAATGAGATGAAAAAAAAAAAAAAAGAAACAAAAATAATAGAAGACATGTATAGTTTGCTTTTATTGAAAGATGACAGATGTCATTAATTGTCACAATAGAGGAGTCAATCAGTCCATCCTTAAACACTGCTTTGTTTTGAAACATATAGTAGAGCAAACATACATGATAATATTCTGATTAAGCATGTGTCAGTATTACAAATGTACCCATTGAATGTGGCTGCCATCTTCAATATGATATTACCATGTATTTGTTGATCTGTTTGTTTATATTGTCGGAGCAGATAATTAAGCAGAAATCCCGGAGGGCCAATGAGAGCTCATCCTCTAGGTAAACATTGATGATTGCTATGTCTTGCTCGTGGCCCAGCGCCTGCTTCTCTGTTCCCCTGAATCACTTGTTCCGCTGGCCGAGTGCACCGTACGGTTTCCAAACACATCATCCTAACCCACCCCTTCACATCTCATTTGCTTTTCTCCCTCTCCCCATTTTTGTTGTTAACCTCATCCCCTTGTTTGTTTGTTTATTTGTTCTGTTTGTTTTTTTCTGTTTTTGTTGTTGACAGGTTGGCACCAGGCAATGAAATTAATTTATCTTATTTCATTTACATTAGTTAATTGTTATTTTAGATTGTTTTACATACATTTGACTGTATTTCATTTTATACCTTTGAATATATTGTGGTTCAGTTAACGACCTTACCTATTTTACCTTAATGAATGTTGAAAATACCACCTTATGTCATTCTGTGTTAACAGTGTATATACAGCCTTAACAAAGTGTTGAGGAATTTGTTTACAGTAATCCCTTTCAAATTTGACATCAGTAATTCCCCGTTGTTGTTCTTGCTCTATTGATAATTGTGCCAATTCCAACCAATGTTCTATGCAGTATGATTATTTGTTTTCTTGCTCCTCTAGTTTTACATTTTAAAACTGTTTGAACTGATTTGGAGGTCAGAGATTTGAGAGAATGGAGAAAATATTCATGTGGTTTTTCTCAGAAAAATTTTAAGATTCATCCATTGGTTTTGCTTTGTTTTTTCCTTCAGTAACAAAGTTTTGCACAGATTTTATTGCTCAGAAGTCAATGCATGATGCTTAATTTAACACAACTTGTTAGGCAGCTTTTGCTTCTTTATTCTATAATTCTTCTTGTAAAATTTGCTGTTCGACTCTTGGTCCACTTGGTCTTGGGAGAGGATGATGGTGTGTTAATTGAAACACAGATGAAAGCAATCTGTTTTTAACTTCATGTTATGCGTTTCAATCTAAGCACTTCTTTTTCTGAAGAAATCAGTTTTTCATATTGAACAAAAGGAAAGGGAAGTCTTAAGTTTGTTGAATTGTAGAAAATGTATTTATTATTTTTTTTTTAGTTTATTTCTTCCATTAAATTTCATCCCACTGTTTACTCTCACTCTCATATTGTCACATAGACATGGAGCAGGAAAGATGGGTCACAGGGAAAAAAAGGGAAAAGGGGAAGATATTGGGGGGGGGGGGTGGATTTTCTATGCCCACTGCTAA
>JBCAUA010015103.1:0-25387 GCA_038406235.1 Peronia verruculata | reverse complement strand
TGGGTGATCAAGTAGTTTTGAAAAGATTCAAAACTTTGTTTTTTCCCCCCCCCCCCCCCCCACCCCTTCGCTGTTTGACTCTATGAAATCAGTAAACTATGAAATCAGATTTGCTCTGTTCTGTAATCAGCTTTATTGAGTTAAAGTGATGAGTAAAAATGGTTTGTAGAATGAAAAATACCATTATTGTGAGAAAGCTTATGTCACTTGGGACATTTCGGCCGTCTATTGATAGATGAAAAGTATTTGTTTTCTGTTGTGTCATTTTACGTAAATGTCGAAACAGTGATGATCTGTCGGCTAATTGGTGAGAGATTATCGATAGTTAATCATTTAGTAAAATTATCTAGTTGGTCCAACACTGCTGCTATGCCTACCCGTTTAACAAATGTCATTTCTTTTTAATATTGTTATGATTAATTTATTATTGTCTAATTAATTTTATTCATCGGTCTCTATTATGTTCAGAAACTGAACGTCAGTGGGAGAGCAAGAAGCTGGTCTATTTGCAAGCCCTGGATTGTGATTCGAGTCATCTTCATGAACTGACCTTGAACTTGCAGAGGTCAGGCGGTTTGATCTCCATGTACAAGTGCTTGCTTGAGGACACGTTTCAAGAGCGCGTGGTAGGTGTCTACGCTAAATTGTCTTTGATGTGAGCATCAGACCGACTCATTGGCTGACTGACTTACAAACTGACATGACAATGGTTTGACCGGCAAATAAATTCATCTCATGATTGGGTTCACCAGGTTTTTTATAGACAGACTGACAGATAATTTGAGGGGACAGTCTTTCTTAAAAAAAAAAAAAAAATGGCCACTTTTTTTTTTCTCAGGAAGGGCATTGGGATTCATCACCCTTTGAGGTAGGTTGAGAAACTTTTGAGGTTAGGCAAAATAGAGCGTTCAGGACATTACATGGAGACCAGAAGATAAACACTTTAAGTCAAGAGATTTACAAGTTTTTTCTACTACATGTACGTTCAAATAAAGTGTAGCTTTTTTGTTGTACAAAAAAAAAGAGTACTTATTGCCAGAGTTTTGCAAACAAAAGAGCCAACAACAACAACAACATCAACAACAAAAACAACAATATTATCGCACCAAGTTTGTTTATCTCTTTTATCATTAATTCTGACTCGATTGGAGATCATAGCTTATGCATGTACTTTTATGAACATCATAATTCATGTTTGTCTTGTTAGGCACTCGTGGACATCCTAAGTCGACAGCAGCGCAGCAGGAGGGCAGTGTATGAACCACAGCAAAGACGATCCTATTGTTACTATCACAGTGCCACTTACAGATATACCAAGGCTTGTCACAAACAGAATCACGTGACTCCTTTTGAAAAATCAGTGCAATGCTGCAAGTGCAAAACACTTCCAAAGAAATTGGCATCTGTGAAAAGAATGGCCAAGTTCAGCAGAATATGCAGATACTCAGAACATTTTCCAGGAACAAGAGATAAGTCATGTGTGTTACATTACAAATGTAATAGATGGTCAAAGCCTTCTTCTCCATTAGCAACACAGCGTTGTGTAAATCAGAGGACAAAAACAATCAGAACACGGAAAAGGAGAATTGTCAACAACAGTGTGTTCTGTTTAGCACAGTCAGACAATACACTCCAGCCAAATGTCACATCCCCATTGGCTAATTCACGACACTTACATCCACCCCTTGAAGGAGCCCAGCCAATAGGATTGCACACTGCTACAGTCACAGGATTTCAGTCAGAGAGGGAAGGGGAGGAGCTACTGTTTTCTGCCAGTCATTGTGGTTGGTTTGATCTTGGCACTGAAGGAGAGCTGGAGCTTTTGCAAACCACAACCAGAATTTGACACTGCCACTGCAACAACTCATTATATTATGGACACTCTCATGGCCTTATTGTGCTGGTTACAGTTTCTATATGCCCTTCAGCCTCCTCCGGGATGATTTTCTGGGCCCGTGCTGATTGTCTGGAAATAAGTATTACGGGCACATTTAAAACAAACCTACCTGCTTGATTTTTAAAAAAAAAAAAAAGGAAGAAAAACATGCTTCAGCTAAACTTATAGTCCCATCCTGTTATCATAATGAGCTGCTTCAAAGTAATTATGCTTTAAGTTAACAAAATTGACCTACTGTTGGAAAGACATAGGCCTATATCTCTACCTTTGAATTCCATAATATGAAGAGGACTCCATATTGTTTCTTTTTCTTTTTCTTACTCATCTTTAACTTATCAAGGGACCAGAAACTGCTTGTACCTGAGATCAAGAAACTTGCTTGGTAAAATTCAAGCTACTTATGTACAGAATGTCAATTACAGTCAGCATTTGAAGGGTTTGTCTGACTAAGTTCAAACTAGTAATGTAGGTGTATGCATGAGTGTTCACTGGACTTGTCCAAAACTCCACATGATTAGAGGCCTAGCTGCATGGTAACTAAATCAGAGTGTAGAGAAAGATACAAAATATCACTTGTTTTCGGTTAAATGAATAGAAATTATTTCACTGATTTCTTGCTCTGGAGTTAGGTGTCTTTTGTATTAATTATGCATAGTGCAGTGTTCCATAATGTAAATGAAAGAAGGTGAGTGTGTCTGTCACTTGAGAACTCGCAATATAAAAAAATTAATATGTTTACTGCTGGGCATTAGGATATTCAAAACAAGTTATTCAGGTGTGGAATAGCTAACTGTCCCAAAGGTGAAAGAAAACAGAATGCTTTGGATAGTCAAACAAGAATGCAGGGGATGCAAGAAAGTATGTGTAGGTTGAAATTCACCTTACCACCTTCTGCCTTAGAGAAAAATCTTGCAGATCTGAGTGGGTTACCCCCTTAGCTTTAAACACACCTGTACAAGCCTCTATTAGATAAAAGGGTTTCCTGTTACATTGCGTACCCTCTCTATTACATGCATTTTACCAAGCTAACCCATCAGGAGGCAGGCCAAAACACCCTCGCCATGGGGCATAGAGTTCCTTCCTCTACATCTTCTACATAAGTTTGTGTTGTACCCTGGTGCTGGCCTGCAAAGCAGTGGGTTTTCTGTCAGGGATTACTCTCTCAATCTTTTATTTCCATCAATCTAACCCGCCAAGCAGTGGGATTGCAGATAGATCTGTTTCATGGTATCAGTATCAGGTAATGCTTGACTTCACTCACAAATCATAAACACAGCCTCATAATAGTAAAACTTAAAGGCATAAAATGCTCATAAAGAAAATGTATTTTAACATAAATCTTTACCCAGTCAGTAGACTTCATACCTAACCTGCATCACATAAGTGCCTAAAATTGTTAAATATGTATATATAATTGTTGGGTTGGACTTCCCGTGATCCGGGGATGTTACTGCATGATTGTATTTGTAGAATGATTCTTTAATATTTTTGCTGTCAAACTGTCAGGTGATCACTATGATATTTTTTAATATGTATTAATATGTAGTGTTACTGTTAAATGTTAACTAAATAGGGAAGATGCTGGCTATGTTTTCACCAAATGAGGATTGTGGGAACCTTATTTTTAAGATGTTATCATTTCATTTATGGAGGATGCTGATTACGAATTTCTTTTCTTGAAAATATGGAAGAATCATTTCTAAGATATTACAATTTCAAAGTAAATGTCAACAGCATTTACTTAATAGGAACTGTGGAAATCTAATTTCTAAAATGTTAACATTTTATTTTATAGAAAAATGTTAACTGCAATTGACATTGAGAAAAACTTCAGGTTATTTTAATTATCATACCATTCCATTTTATTCATGTTATTCCACTGAAATTTTCAGACATACAGGCATTCCAACTTTAACCAGTCTTTATGTGATATCATCATATCTACTCATATAGATGTTTTGCTGGCCCAGAACATGTTAGGTATGTCATTACTTCTCAGGTGTGCTTTTGTGATCACCCAAATATAAGAGTTATCCCCCATGCTCGCTGAATGTATTTTCAAGAAAAATTGTATGATTATCTTGACCTTTAACTGCCAAACAATCAGTTTCTTTATGCTGAGAATAACAAATGCATGCGAAAATACTTCTCTTTACCACTTGTTTATTGTGTCACAAATAAATTAAGATCTCAGAAATTTTCTACTGAAGAAAGTGGGTTACTGATTTCTTATTTTTCTGCACAGTTCATTTATCTGTGCACATTTTTTGTTTGTTTGGAGCACAATTATCTGTAAATTCAATGCCACAGGAATTTGAAATGTGCCAAGCTCTTTATAAAGATTTACTGTACTCTAGAAAGTGGAAAGTACTAATGATCAGTTTTACTAATGATCAATTTTACTGTTGTTGTGTGAAATGCAAAAGAGATGACATTAATCTTACGAGCACAGAAGACTTGTATTTTTTAGTGTTTCTGGTACCATAACTAACAATATTTGAGATCCAAAGAACTCTACTTCAAAGTTTCTCTACAACATTAGTGTGAGTCAGTAATGTGTAATTTTTTAAATGAAATTTGTTGGCTGATGAATAATTTCCAAATGCAAATAAAGCTTTGGCTACTCTTTCTTAAAAAAAGGAATACGTTCCTCTATAAAAAAAAAAAAAATTCTTATGAAATTTTATTGAATACTCTAATAGATCAAATAAATTTTAAAATGAACGGCAGATATCAACGTTTATGAGGTGTGGAAATGCATATAATACAAAATTAGATTTTTTTTTTATGTTATAGTCCCTGCCATGTTTACAAAGCAAGCCTTGTGCAGTCTAATCCTTCATTCTTTGAGAAAAGAAACTAAAACACAAAGATGGGTCCAATGCCTTGTTTTATTGTTAGTAATACACAGAGAATATTGTAAAAAAAAAAAAAAAAATCATTGGTTCTCTCAAAGACTTGAATCTTATCACTTAGAACTGTATTTCCACTATTCATAAATGCATTTAACAGGAAAATGAAAACTCACCATTTGGTGGCTGCCTCATCCAGGCTACCATATATAAGTCACTTGTCAGTATCTTCCATGTTTATGCAAACTTAAGTGCCAATGTTGAGCACATGATATGTTCCATTTGTGTATCCCTTTCATGGTCTTTCATTGTGAACATAATGGCATTTTGACTTTTTTTTTTTTTTTAACCTGTGCAATGTTTCAAATGACATGCATGGATCACATTCCATTTAGTAGTTTGTTTTGACAATTTGAACCAATAAAGAGGCTTCAAAATGACAATTTCTTCATCTCTTCCTTATCTCTTAGCGTTATGAAATGATTTCCTACCACCAGTTTCTAAGTAGGTGAAATTGTAAGTTTATAAGCTATGGGACAAAAAATATGATTGTGTTATTCACATTTTCAGCCACTGCCGACGTCATAGGGTAAGATTTCTGGATTTAAAGGGGAAAAAAAAATAAAACGAAAAAGCACTTGAATAAACTGTAAAATTAGATTCAGTGCAGTGATATCATTAAAAAATGTCAAGATTTAAGATACAAAACAATTAATTGTTCTTCTTCCATTCCACATTTACATACAAATTATTCATATGTACATGTAGTAGTATACCAACTGTAACGGACAGCTTTCAAATCAAATCATTTTCTGTTATTGTAATGAATATCTTTCCCTGTCGTGATCTTTCTCCTTCCTTCCCCCCCCCCCTCCCTCGCAACCCCTCCTCACTCTCTTCTTTCTTTCTATACTGCTACCAATAGAGCCAAAGGCATACTTGTGATGCTAAATTCAAACCCATTATTTTTATTTCATATGGGCCATAAACTAACAAATCCAATATTCATTGTGGATGGCTCAAACTGTTCGTTCCAGCACTATGACCTTTAAGCATGAGTGAAATTTGCCGCAAAATCTCACATTATTTAGCTATTGGCTTGAGCTATTTGCCCTAGTCAAAGCCCATCACATTAACTAAATGGGGTGTGTCAGTAATTATAATATGAACCATGCTCACAAAATGTTTGTGTTTGATATCAAAGCAAAGTTTTTTTTGTTTTTTTTCTGATTGATTTTGATGGTGAAGTAAAAAATACATAAATTTGAAAAAAAAAAAAAATTCTCCGCAAATAAAGAATCAGCTAGAGAGTCTTGGGACTTTCTCCCAGCATGAAGGCTTGACAACCCAAGTATTATCAGGCTGAACCTGATTATGTTCATGTCAAGCCTGGCATGAACAAAATCTTCTTCAAATGATACATTTACCACAATGATTTCACTTCAGTAAACAGTTTGAACATTATCATTAGTTCATGTTTTCATGTAAATGTGCTAAAAACACAATTTGAATGACAAACAATGGTACAAAAAACAGAATACCAGAAGCCATCATGTAAAAATACCCCACCATTTTTATTGTCATTCACAAATTACAAACTATAACTTATAACACATTTAAAAAAAAATAAAAAATTAAAAATATTACATTGGCTGTCTTTCAATATGACAAGGTGGAAAAAAACAATCAACATACAAGTAGGATATGTGTTCTCCTGTATACATACACATAATGTATGGACACATCTAAGCTCTCAAATTGTGTAGGCCTTGTTTATAAACAACGGGCAATGTAAACATTCATTTCCAAGTATTGTATTAAAGTTATAAAATTCTGTATAGATGTGAATCAGCTTGACTAGTTTACTGCTGGTTATGCTTAGTAATAAATCAGAAAGACAACAATCAACATCCACTGCTTTGATTGCTAAAACACAACATCCCAACAATAAAAATTACACACTGATCAGCTGAAAGATGCAAAGGTTTTAGACTTGACCCCATTGACTGCCAACTTTCCAATGTTTAGAATTAATACAAATAGTTTTCAACTCTTATATCTGGTTAGCAAATTGTTGCTCGCAAAAAAAATAAATAAATAAATTCAACATCTATTTGAATGTTTGGGTTTGAAAGGCAGAAAAAAAATTAAAATGATTACATTGAATCCAAAATAGAGAACACTGAAAAAATCTGCAGGAATCCTGGCAGCCAATAGGTTAACAACAATAAACATGAACTGGTAGTCAGTCAGGATTGATGCTGGTAGTATATAAATGAAAATGAAAAATGCAAGAAAATAGTTACCATAGGGCAACATACTAGGAAATGAAACTGACTAAGCAACTGATAACAGGATAAAAGAAAATAAATATGAGAACATCTAGAACTTATAGCAATATGGTATGAAATTTCAAATTTAATAAGGAAAACAGAAATTTTCCCATGTGCAACAAAATGCAGGTTATCCTGATAATGATAACAAATATATCAAAGTTTCAGACACAAAGTGCTCGAAAAAGAGAAATGTGATCATTTCAGTTTGATGTCCACAATAATAACATGAAATGGCAAAGATCAAGAATGACCAGATTAAGATATGTGTTAAAGTTAGAAAATAAAGATGTTAATTTACTCTTGTGCAATTCCAGAATTTATTTTGTATTGCTTGTATGACGGATGTACATGTTATAGATATCAAGGATTCCATCTCAAAATGTGACAGGCGTGTGTGAATTATAAAACTCTTAAAAGCACTCTGCAACATGCAATTTTATCCAACAATGACAAATCAGTAAAACTTTATGTGTGTGGCAAAATACGACAAATACATGACTACTAGAACAACAGATCAAGATTTTCACAAAGCAAGAAAACTGCATTCATCTCACTTTGCGTTCAAACACAACTGCAAATTTTCTCACAGCCAGTGAGATGGGCTGTATTCTACATTAGGAAAAGCCAGATTAAACCAAACTGGTTAAGAATTGCACATAAAATGTACACAAAATAGGTTAAATGTCTGTCTCAAAATGAAATTTCTGTGTCAAGCATTTTCAAATCAGAAATAGTGAATATCATCAATGCTATTTACATCATAAAGGCTTTCAGATTCACAGTATTAATTTTTGTGCAGTCACTGAAACAGAAACTAATTTTAAGGGTAAGAGCCAATATAAGTCTATCTACATTTCTATTATGGACTGCAATTCATCTAGCAATACAAAACAAACAGTCATCATTTTGGGTGATCTACTTTCTAAAACCAATAAGTGGTAAATGTGAAATGTAGCCCCTCATGTTCAACTCTGCAAAGGTTCCGCATATCCACCAATTGCACACATCCACAAGTCATTCATAAATCTACCCGCAGTTTCTCACTTTCCATGACAACCTTGTAAACCTTTCAAGCTTCTCTATTCCCAATACTAAGTCAGTATTTTGATAATTGAGAAAGTTGGTTCTCAAATATAGGACTGGGGAAACAAGTTTCTAATTCTTTTATGAAATACTAATTCTTCCGGAGATACCAGAGAGAAGGAACAGAAAAAAAAAAGAGAGAGAAATGCATGGGTCTTTAATTTTAAATATGTAAGAGAGAGAGGCATCTAAGAAAATTTAAAAACGTAACTGAACAAAACAGTTACAAACTGAATATTCTGATAAACTTGACACAGAAACTTAGAAAAGGCAGTCATAGTAAATGCCACTGACTGTACAATATAATAATTGGCAAGATTAAACAGAGACATAATAAATATAATTATATAAGAAACAAAATTTCACAGAACCTTCACATATTGCTTTAGCACAACTTCAAAAATGATTTTGCATGATGAAGCAACACAGTTTGTGTGTCATCTTAAAAGTAAGGGTATATGTAGCCTATTGCCAATTTATGATGGTCAGACTAGATCCAAAATTTTCCATCAGCTGAACATAACTTAGCCTGCCAGCCACCTGACAGAAACGGTGTCTATCGACAGCGTCGGGGGGGAGATGAAGAACTCACTGTAGAAACATGCATATCATGTGAAACTGACAATCAGCGCAGACAGAACTTGCACTATCAAAAACAGCCTGACAGGCAGCTGGCTCAAAATGTTCAGCTGCAGCTTAAATGGGGAAGCCTTTTTTGTTCTCAATGCGTTTCTACACTGATCTATCTTCAGGAATCAAAGATGTCCTTCCGACATGTTGGGAGAAGGCAATAGCATGAATCTAACTTAGATCTGCAAGCCTGTGTACATGTGTCTTACAACAAAGTGTTAGATTCTAAGTTCTAATACAACTGAGAAAGAAAAAAATTAAAAAGATCTTATGGACTGATGGAGAATTCTGCCTACGTTTGCAGTTTTTATTTCATGCATGGTTACAAGCCAGAAATAATTTCATTATTCAGTATCTATAAAATTAGATAAGAAAAAAAAACAAAAACAAACAAAATAGAATTTCCTGTTACATCATCAAAATAGCTGAACTAATAACAACAAAACTGCAGCTTACAATTTTTAACTTCAAAAGAAAGTTTTTTAAAAAAAATCATACTGCAAACTCAAACGGACATAATGTGAAATGAAAGGAATTAGATGCAACAAAAAGCTTTGTCGAGAAAATCAAATTTCACTGGCCATAGGATCACAAAAGTTCATGCTGAAATCTTGACACACAGGAGTTATAAACACAAGTAATGTTTTGTCACCATAAGCAAAGCACACTCATTTTCCTTTCTAAAGACATCAAGACTATTCTATACATGGAAAATTTAACATCTGGCTCACTTCACTTGTCCAGGCAACATAGTATATCAAATAACATCCAAAATGTCAAACAAGACAGGATAATTCAAATTTTAAAAATCTTAAATATAAAAAATAAAAATATATGTACTGTGAATCATCTTTTCTACTCACCCTCTTGTCAAGCCCAGGATGATGATGATATGTTCTTTACTTTGGCAAGTAAACGCATAATATTTGACTGGAAACTTCTTAAATTTATGCACCTCTACTTGAAAAAAAAATAGTTAATCCAATATTTAAAGAAAACAACGTGATAAAACTTGATAGAGACAATAGTAATGTATAAAATAAGCAACAACAAGAAATTTGCTCAAAAAATATATCAAACTGACTAAAAATACACACAAAGTAAAATATGCACCTCCAAGATTAATTGGCAAGTTCAAATAACAGTAACAGCAAACAAATCCTGTCTAATTCAAGTATAAGTTAAATCAAAGTGGAACAGTCAAAAAGTATAACAAAACAAATATTTGCAACATAAGGTTGCATCTTTGCTCATTTATTCAGCATGATCAAGTTTTAAATTCTTCATTTATTTTCAGTTTTTTCACACCGTTAATAATAATATTTTTTTTTTTTTAGCAAACTGCCAAGTCAAAACTGGGCCATTGTTTGCTTCCTATTTCAGTTTCAGTGACAAAAGCAACTCTGATATAAAGGACTGCATGATTCTCAGAGTGTTGTATACAGTCGAGCACAGAAAACTCGAACGCGGTAATAACAATAGAGAGCATTGATACAATGCTTATCCCTGTAATTACAGGCTCTTAGCGCTTTACAGTCGATTATTACCCCGACAGACCCAAAGCAGGCACTCATAAACGTTCTCAGCTTCCTGGGAAGCATACAAGGCGGCTGCCTGTTAGGCGCTCAAATCCTTATCAATCTAACAATATCAATCACTGTCTAATCACGAATTCACAGAAATGTTGAACACTGTTGTTAGCCCCATTTAAATTCCCTGTTTCCTTTGAGGTTTTAACACACATTTCTCAAACTCCCAACAAGCATTTCTCAAACGATTTCATCATCATATCTACTGAACTTCTAAGCGACAGAATGTCTGATTAGGTCCATTTTTTTGTCTGGCCTTGCTCTCTGCAAACTGTTGGTGACAAGGGAAAGATGTGGGGGGAGTGGTAGAGACAGGCATTGTATAGTATTGGTCTAAATTTGGGCCTCCTTGAAGATGAATCACAGGAAGGGGGGAAGTGTGTAGTAACAGAGCAGTGATGAACTAGGCCTCGCACTCTGTCTATATAGCTTAAAAAAAAACATAGCCAACGTGACACCATGCGCGCATAGCTTTGGATCTGAAAGACAATGGATGATGACATGCAAATGAACTGAGGGGCGCTTATTCCTATAACACTGTTAACATCAAACCATTATAGTGTCGCCATAGTTATGTCCCCTCAGTGGTCTTCTATTCCTTTGTAAAAAAAAAAAAGGATGTAACGGAACTTTTGAATTACTGATATCTTGAACACATTTGATTTCTGAAAAATTCCAGTTTTTTGTGCTCGACTGTACTAAGTTTAAAAATGCCTGTCCTCAGCACTGTGACAAAAGACATGACCAATATGAGGGACATATAAATCATGTGTGGGTGATCACTGACATGTGGATTTAACACACTTGTCACAAAGTGCAAATACGTAGTATTAAGCATATAACTGACACTGCTCCAGGCCATGAGGGTTAAAAAATATAAAACTGGCTGTATCACATGAAACTGATTCTTGGAATGGTTACCATCTTAAACAGTTATCACCATGGCCATCCCTGCTGATAGTTCTTTCACTGATACCTTCACAACAAAACTTCTCAACCAGACCAGGGCAGGTAATGAGCTATTCTTCTTCCTTTTTTTCAACCAGCAAAATTACCTCTCACTGCTCTGTACATTAATTATTCATTATCTGTTATCTGTCTCATCCCTGCTGTCAACAGTGGGAGCATCATAAATTGCCATTGAGATACATGAGACGTAAAATAAGCACTATGCTAGGTCCAATCTAGCCACAATCGCGCTGACGGACTGTATAACCCAACGTAAACTAACATTAAAAAAAAGAACAACCATTGTCCAGAAGAAAAAAAAATCACTTTTGCTTTTTATCTAAAACATGTTCATTGGAAAATTCTGAAACATTTATGACACAAAATATTTTTTTCTTTTATTGTGCCAATTTGTTTTGTTGCAAACGCTTCAAGTAAGAAGTAAAAGAATGATATTTTCTTCCTTTGCAGTGCTTGTTTTATGCCTCATGGACCAAAAGAAGGAAAGTCATCTGACTGACGGTAAAAACTGCTCATGAACTTAAAGCACCAAGATAAGGACACACTCACATTAACTGATTATACATTGCAAAACCAATCATTTAACATGATATAACAAAATGACTCTCCCTGTTTCCCATTCCTTTCAGCCACAGAGGCTTCATATCATTTACCAACCAACAGCTAGGCTACCCCCATAATGTGACATAATTGCAATAAATAATTAAGCTGTTTCTTTGAAATGAAATACAAGTATGTCTTAATAATAGTGAGGATACAATTCACAAGGCTATGGATGATTGGGAACAATGAAATTACAAACAATCGACAACAATAGTAAAGTTAAACATTTCTTACACTGTGGTGAAGTTAATCATTCCTTTACATTGATGAAGTTACAGGAGTACTATACTAACAAACAAAAACAGAGCTTGGGTAGCATTGTGAGCAAACAGGTTTCATTACATTGGTAAAGTTAGACATCTCTTTACACTGATGAAGTTACAGATATAACAATATAGCAAAACACAGCATGGGTAGCATTTATGAAGTAAGAGACGTCTCTACACTGATGAAACTTTACAAATACACAGACATGACAAAACAAAGGACAGATAGTACTGAGTGTGTGCTGTAAGGCTTGAGAACATGGGAGTTGCTATTTTATAAAATAAAAAAAAAATGATGCAAAATAAACACAACCACGATGGAAACAGAACCATTTAAGCTGTAAACACAACACTGTTCATTGGTATTGTATGAATTAAGTTAGAGTGTCACCTTTGGAATGGGGAGGGAGGGGAGGAGGGGCAGAATTGAGGACTTTGTGATTTCAGTGAAACAGATTATCATCACAATCAATATTTAACAGCTGAAATAGTGAGACTGTTGCTATGAAGGTTTAAGTTATGGCGCCGGCTATTTGGGCCAACTGATGCAGCTAGATCCGGGGGTCTATCTGGGCCTATTTTAGCGCCTCTTTCTCTCTGTCCGTGCGTAAGAAAGTTATTTTATCCAGTTAGTTATGTAACGTGTTGGGAGAGGAGGCTACCTCAACCCCTTCCCCCTCCCCCCCTGCGAACAGACGCTCCCATGTGCGAGCCAACACAACATTGTTTCGCCTTAACTTTGTGGTGCAACTTTTGTATTTGACTATGCTTCCTCATTGCAATACTAGGCCCAGATAGACACTCCGTTAAATTATACCACAAACACATCTACGTGGCCTATGGATATGGTCCTACATTCAAATACTGACAGGATAAGAGAATATCACACAGCTTCTCCCTGTAAAGTGCTTATCCATCTAATCTTGTACTGGATGAACTATCCCATCCAGTGAAATGTGGCTATTTTTCTAGATTCTTTATCAGTAGTCTATCAAGTCAGATGATGATTATGACCTCAGAATTATCATACAAGTTTGTTAAATTTTTTTTTCCGTTTTTATTTTTTCTTTCTAGAATGCTGGGTATTTATCAGCATGCCTGCTAGTGGGCAATGAGATCAGTTTTTGAATGGCAGAATCACCTTCATCGGTCACAGCAAACAATGATTTGCTGTGTCCTTAATCATAAGCTGTGTCTGTAATCAAGTGTACATATCCATATAGTTATTGAACAATAGAAACCACACTATTAAAAATAGGGAACAAAAAGGTCCATGGTCAGACTTCCAGGTTCTGTCACAACTGTCACACTTGGCTACAGATACCTGCTGGGCAGAGCTTACCCAATGTCCCATCACAGAAAGTTTTCATTTGTCAGTTTTTGTTACATAAAGTAGATTCTGCTCTGAAAACTTCACA
Organism: Peronia verruculata; assembly: GCA_038406235.1. Classification (NCBI taxonomy): domain Eukaryota; kingdom Metazoa; phylum Mollusca; class Gastropoda; order Systellommatophora; family Onchidiidae; genus Peronia; species Peronia verruculata. The sequence goes on along the minus strand of JBCAUA010015103.1, from coordinate 11,744 downwards.
AATTTACATCCCAGAACAATGGTTGCAACTTGATACATAACCTTCAAATCCACAAACACTGTCCTGTTCATATTTCATAAAAGTAAAATAAATAAATCAAATTAAACAATACAAATCAAACTGATTTCCCAGCTTCATTAATTAGCTATCACTTTTTATTTAAAGCTTACAGATATTTAAGAATCCATGCTATACTGACTGTCAAAGCAGTTAGTTCTATGATAAAAATGCACACTGTATAACTCAGAAACTGCCCTAGTACTTAGGTAGGCCTATTAATAAAAAGGACCTATCATAATACAAAAGAAAACTATATATCAGCAATCTTTGGTTTAATCTGCTGACTTATAGTCCTTGGTTCTTAAAACAAAAATGCCACCACCACAATTAATGATCATACTGTCTATTAAGTTCTGATTCAGATCATAAAAGTGCAGTGATACAAAATTTAAAAATAATTTGTAATCTAAAGTGTTGAGATCCATATCTGGCTGGGTATAAATTCAATATTTTGAAACAGAAGCCTATAAAATAATATGATCCTCTCCTACTGAAATGATAAACTGTGACAAAATATATTAATTACGTGATCTATCATTCGTTCATACACATTAAATACTAGTGTAATTTGGCAAATGTTCCTTGACCAGGTAATACAAGTCAGATGTCAGAAAGGGATTCATCGAGAGAGTTGAACTTTGTTGGCCATGGGATCATTGGAGTTTACTCTGAAAATGAGTATCGTATCAAGAAGAGTCGCTGGTGAATCTTTTGGACAAGGCTATTGCTACTAGATGGTCATAATAGTCCCAGTGGTTGACTGCAACCAGCTCGCCTTAATATTGTAACTAAATGTTTCAGAATACTTAAAAGAACTCTACAGCTCACCCTAACTCTTATCACTACCTTAACCTTAACCCTGAATCTCACCCTAACCTTAACCTTAATTATACCCTCCTAAAGTGTGAAAAGCCGCCTGGTCTAGTGTGGAATTTTTTCTTCTGGACTCTAGAATCTAGATTTAGAATTGGCAAGCTCTAATTCAATGTCACGAATAAAATCAAATGATGATAGTCATTGCAAGATATTTTTTTCACCAGGAAAGAGTGTTCACTTTTCTTTCTGTTGACACCAATAACTCTGCCTGAAGTAACCACCCCCTGGCGGTCGACAGTCAGACAAGTGACGTAATACAACTCTGTGCATGAAAAAAATAAACATCCAATTCATTTCACTCACTGACATGACAAATGTGGAATTATATCTGTATCATCCTGAGTCAAATGATAAATAAACCTATAAACACAGCAAAAAAACAGTCAGGATACAAGTGGAATGGGTGTGACCATGAATGAGGGATGGCATCTACAACAACGAAATCTCTATTCTCGTGGCGCTCGTTTGGTCACTGACTCTTGAATAATTCTCACAACCTTGTATGGATCTATATTCACATTGGTGCCCTGCAAAAGAAAAGATATTTCAGCTTTTTAAATAGTCTGATTACATGCTGAGAACATAGAGTTTTCTTGTATATTTTCTGAAGATATATTCAAAATGATCTCATAATAGACTATAATGAACAGGTTGTCATTTTTGTTTTCCACTGAGGTTTCTTGTATTTCTAGACCTCTTATAATGACAAAGTGAATATAAATAAGTCATTTATATTTTTGTAAATCATTGCATGGTTAAGTTGGTCACATGAAAAAAAAAACAAAACCCATCTGCCAAAGAATTAAGTTGTGATTTATGTGCATGCTTTTTCTCTCATGATCTGAGAAAGTTGCTACCACTGAAAAAATTAGTTTACCAAAATCAATACAAGTTATACATGAAATCTTTTCTTATATTTGTTTTTCTAATACTTTTCATTTCACGTATCTCGATTAGGCTCATCTAACGACATAAATTTCAATCATGTTTAAAAAAAAAATTTTAAAAATCAACAAACAAGACCAATAAAAATTCCATTCCATTCCATGGAAAGAGATTATAAGAAAAACTAGTATTCAGTGCTTTTTAATTTTTCAACCAATACAATACAAAAAGATCTCTACTTTCTTCCTGAAGAGCAAGGTCTGTTGGATTTTGCAAGGTCTAGAGATACTTGGACTTACTGTAAACAACTCTAAAGCACTGATATCTGTTCGAATCTCAGTCATGACACCTCTGGTGATTATTCGAACAAAGGCTGGTATTCTTCCGGCATCTGCATTTTTGCTCTGCAGATAATTATACAAAAAAAAAAGTTAGACATAATTAAGGGCCTACTGACATTGTTCAGAGGCAGTTTCAGTTACAATGTAGTCAGATAAGAAAGATTTAAGAAGTAACTGGATACACAAAAAGTTCATTTTCCAACCATATTAGAATCCACCTTTACTTTTTCAATATCCTTAAAACACTCTGTCAACAGGTGGTTAAAAAGAAAGCCATTAAAACACTGTGTCAATAGATGATTAAAAAAAAACAAAAAACATTAAAACACTGTCAAAAAGTCATTAAACAACAACAACAACAAAAAAAGCCATCAAAACACTGTGTCAAATGGTGATAAAAAAACAAACAAACTTAAAACACTCTGTCAAAAGGTGATTAAACAAAAAAAGAAAAGGCATTAAAACACTGTGTCAAAAGGTGATTTAAAGAAAAAAAAAGCCATCACACTCCCATAATAATCACTAAATAAACAAAAGAAATGCGCCATGTACAAAATACACAGTGAAAAAGTTAAATGACCTCTAATAGCTGGTCTGGTGTAGAGCTCACCATAGGCTGATAGAAAAACGTGCATATGTCCGAGTTTTACCCCTCAATACAAAGAATTTCATTCACAACAGTTTTCCAGCTTTGCAGGCTCATTGTCTATGTTATCTCACAGACTATTTACAATGAAACTTTCAGTACTAGGTCTATGTGAGGTGTATTGCAACTCACCATGGCTGGATATCCACCACCAAGAGAAAATGAATATTTCTTTAGGTCATCCATGAATGCTGAAAAACAAAATATGGATAAGGTGCTAAGTTAAGCCATATAAAATGCCCAACATATTTAATTACGGAGAGTTTTTTTTTTTTTTAATAAAAGGAGAAAAAATGCAATAGTGACATACATGAGCCATGTTTTTTTTTTTTTTATGTTAACCAAATTGCTTCCCTTTACTAGGCAGTGACACACAAACAAAATAAAGCAGGGGCAAAAAAATCACATTTTGCTGAAAATTAAAAAAAAAAAGATAATTAAATAAAATATCTTCCTGCATCATAACAAATTTCTACATTTTTTGTGTAGGTTTGGAATAAGAGCAAAAGTTTTTTTCATTTTTGACAATTATTTATTGTACCTGACATGCCTGCCAAAGGGAAGTAATTTGGCTAAAATAGTTCCTATAATATAACCATGTCTTTTCACATTTTTTGTAAGTAACAGGATGACAAGACAGGAATTTAAAATGACACTTAGTCACTTATTAATCACTGCAAAACAACAGCCCCCAGACATCCACAAATCAGTTCTCTCATGTGTGGGAAAACATATCGCTGCCTGGAAATACTACTGCTGTATGTCCGATTTTTGCGATTTTGAGGTATTTGAACCCTGAGTACAGATGGGGCTAGCGCATCATGCGGCAAAATCTCGTGTTTGGTTTTTTATCAGTTTACGTGATATTATTTTAAAAAAACACTTGATTTAAATGAACACCGTGTAAAAAACCTCGAAATATTACTGTTGGAACTCTAATTTATAGTTACCCTATATGTATTTCTACTCTTGCGATCTGTTTTGAAATACTACTGCTGAATGTCAACTTACAACTTGTGTACTGCAGAAATAACATGCCATGCTATAATGTTGACATTATAACTGGACATAAAGCGACATGAGACAGAGACTTCTGTCATTTTTCTTCTGCATACTATTGTTGCAAGTCAACTTACCTTAATAATAAATGAATTAGATTCACGATAGATACTGACACTGATGCTGTATTACAGCTCAACATACGGTTATACTATTTCCAAGATTTCAGTGATACATTGCCGTATGTCCTATATTTATGACATAAATAAAATTTTATGGGAAAAAAGCACAAATTTCTTCAGATAAAATGATCATGACATTCTGTTCACAATCAGAAAAAAAAAAAGAAGTGAAAGCAACAAAGTTTTTAAGTTTTTTCCTTTCTCCTGAAAAGTTGCTTTTTTTGACTTACGGCAGTGGTATTTCCATGTGGCGATATGTCGCACATAAATGATCCTCCAACCATCCCCTTTTCCCCTTTGACCCAATGTTCCGACCATTGATCAGTATTCTGTATCGATAAGCAAAATCTACTGATAGATACTGCAAAGCTTTTGCTTGGCAGATGGCAAACAAAGAGAGCCCAAGTAAAAGGATGGGAGCAGGTTGGCTTGCACACTGTGGGTGGGACTGAGTGCAGATGGGGGTCAGCAGTGGACAGAGTGAGGAAAAATGGCCGTGGTAGTGATGCTTTAGCACAGGACTGCAAAGTTGGTGTAGCAATGAAATGGTTAAGCTGAGCACTTACTATGATATTCAAAGTAAAATAAATAAAATTTTAAATACTGAAACCAGTTGACACAGAGAACATCTAAACATAACTTTTTTTCTTTTCTCAGTGAGAGGGTATGAAGGGTTTCGGGGCAAAATGAGACATATCCAAAATTGCTGTTTAGAGAAATATGACAGTTTGTTCTCCAGTAGTTAGTAATTTATCATCAAGTAATGTAATTTTCTGAGGACTTTCGGCAAGGATAAGTCACATTTGGTGAAATGGAAAGTCCTTACCATATAGCTCTATCACCATTCCCATTATTGAAGGGTATAACTCAAAATATTAAAAAATGGCACTTGTCCCGTTTTGCCGTGCAACCCTTTATATATGATTGTGGCAAACTCCTGGATAATGAACCAAATATCACATAAATATCACACCAAATATCACATAACTGCTTGAAATGAATCTAATATCTAATGCCTGAGATATTCATGTCCACAGATAACTTATGTAATCCTAAGTTAAGATCAATTTTCTCAATGAAACCCTGCTTGGACATTTCATTCGTTTTCTCCCCATGGCCAGACAAATATGTTTCACTTACCCCTTAAAACATAATAAATGAGCTGGAAAAAATCATCATCTGCCTCAGGAGCTATGACAACAACCTCGTTGTCTTTCTTTGGAGTCTGGGATGAGAAAAAAAAAAAAAAAAGCAGTGTACATTTCAATAAAGAAACAAATAAATGACTTTCAGTGGGGTAGTCCCTTCTCCAGGTGTTGGCTGCTGGCAAAAGGAATTAGTGGTAAGACAGGCCAATATCCATGTTACACATCACAGCCCTTTTCACATGCAGTACTGAGAATGAAAACTATACCTACTCAACACTTAAATCACTAATGGCTGCTGCACTTTTTTTTATCAAGCAGTTTCGGCTGACATCTCTGTATTTTCATTTTTTTTTTTCAAAGTCACTGCCACTTAATTAGGTAAGATACACAGGATTTTTCCACGATAACTGTACTACATAATGACATACATTACAATGTTTAAAAAAAAAATTTTAAAAATCGGTTACTTTAGAAGCATTTCCCACCTCACTAAAATGGGAAGGGGATGGAAGGGGACAAATACGGTATGGCCCACACACTAAATAACAATAGCCTAGAAAAACCACACTGGCTTAACCTGCTGGGACCCTTGACAGCATTAGGTGGACTTGCGCTTGGTCAGGGGTCTCATACATGTTAGCGTTAGGGAGGACCATCACCTGCTCATCGGACCTAGGCTACACGTTAGCGTTAGGGTGGACTTGCGCTCGTCGAGGGTCCCAGCAGGTTCAGCTAGCGGGGTTGTTCTAGGCTATTGTTATTTAGTGTGCGGGCTGTACAGTATTTCTCCCAATGGAAGCAACAGGGATACGAGGAGGGAGTACGATGGTTGGCATATGACTGCATAATCAGGTCACACATGGACTAACCTGCAATCATATCGTTTGACAACACTCTGTGTATCAGAGAAATAAGTTAAGTTTTCATCAGTCACTTATCTTCCTACTTCAAGCAGTCTGGATACCAGAGTCACTTGTGCGATTATCCAAAGAGCAACATAGCTATGATAATCATGTTTTCATTTAACATTAATACCATAACATAAAAACTCAATCAACATTTGAAAGAAGCATTACTAGTGCACCTATAAACCAATAAAGGTCAGGAATTATTTTAAATCTAATTAAAACAGCACAGACAATGGAAGAAGCTGTTCCTATTCCCTCAGAGAAATCTTCCGAGGAGAAATACCGTACTACCGTACGGCCCACACACTAAATAACAATAGCCTACAACAACACCGCTGGCTTAACCCACTGGAAATCTCGACGAGCGCAAGTCCTCCCTAACGCTAACATGTAGCCAAGGTCTGACGAACGGGTGAAGTCCTCCCCAACGCTAACATGTACGAGACCCTTGACCAGCGCAAGCCCACCCTAACGCTGTCGAGGATCCCACAGGTTAAGCCAGCGGGGTTGTTCTAGGCTATTGTTATTTTAGTACAGTATTTCTTCCATCTTCCGCAACTGGACCACTCAACACATTGTAGCAGACAAGACAGTGGCTGTGTAACTGTGCAAACTGCCTAAAGGTAGGGCCAGCAAAGAATCAACCTTTTACTAATAATAAAAATAATAATTGAGAGCATTTATATACTGCTTATTCCCGTGATACAGGCTCTAAGCCCTTTACAATCGATTATTACCTCAATAGACTCAATGAAAACACTCATAAACGTTCACAGCTTCCCGGGAAGCAATACAGGCTGTATACCTGTATACCTGTAAGGTGCTCAAATCCTTATCACTCTAACAATATCAATTACTGTGTTAAGTCGGGTACCCATTTAAACCTGGGTCGAGTCAGTAAATGTGCGTAATTGCTTTTTGCAAGGACAAAATGTCAGGACCAGTCAGAATTCAAACTTGCAACTTCAGATTGCAACGGACAGGCCACCAACACCACAAAATAAGATCAGGATGTATCTGCACAGCCCACATGCTGTAAAGAAAGTCATTAATTTGTTTTTGTCAGTATCTTAAGAATTTATGATGACTCTTTCAAGCAGACGAGTATATTTTTACAATTTGGTCAGCAAAGACAAGATTTTTTTTTTTCCCATTACGTTTATCATCTTACCAAACATGTTGCAAAAGCTATGGCGATGGTACTACAAACAAACAATTGAGACCATTGCTTCTCCCCATCCATACTGACACACAATGACTGATATTTATTGTCCAGAACTCACCAGGCTGGCCAGAGCAACTGCCGACTTGTGCTGGACAGTCAGTCCCAAGGCAGAGTACAGACTGACCAGATCAGAGAAGTAGTTGCTGCGAAAGTTGGTGAAATAATCCTGGGCTGCACGTCTCCAGGTCTCCACCATACCTGCGAGCCGACAACAAATGCAATGTTAACAACTGTACCAAAGTTTTTTCCCGGACATTTGTGCCATGATATGACAAATAACAACATTTTGCCACTGGAAGCAAAGGTTTTTATGTTGTTTCAATTGTATATATCGTGAGCTCAGTTCTTTGTTGGGCGATTGCTAAGATTTCTGCGTTAAATTCCCGACACTAGTTTATGTAGAAAAAGCTGGCGCTTTTTCGTTTGTAACCCCAGGTTCTGTACATAGACCTACCAAATAATAGAACAACCCCGCTGGCTTAACCTACTGGGACCCTCGACCAAAGCAAGTCCACCCTAATGCTCACATGTAAGTCCGACGAGCTGGTGACAGACAGGCCTGGGGTAACAAATGAAAAAGCACCAGAAAGCTTCCGGGTGGGAAGCTAGCTTTCATTACATAAACTAGTATTGAAATTTAACCCGGAATCTTAACAATCGCCCTTTGTTGTCCTATCTCCATTTTAGGTGATTTGGAGATATATATGTCATGTTGAAGAGGGATAGTAAATCACCATATACTATAGTCATTTCACCTATCACTTGCCCAAACAGGTATTTTTTGAAAATCCTATCTCCTATGTACAAAAACAATTGCTAAACACAACTCATCAATTTTCTCAAATGGAGACAAGACAACAGAGAACTGAGCTCATGATATATGCACATGTATATGCACTTTCATTTCTCATCTATAAGTTTTTCTCAGCACTCAGAATACTATCAGTTCAGGAAATGATTTTAAATGAAGTCATAAGTTAATCCTATTAGAGTTCACTACCTTACTTTTGCCTTTCTGAATTTAAAGTGTGAGACTGAAAATTGGTCTATGCATGAACACATTTCATTTTATGATATATTCAACTAAATGATTAAAATCTTGCAGTAACTCTATTAATCCAAATCAAATCATCTTAATAACCAAAGGGGCTGACAGTGATTTGATCATATGGATAAAGTTAATTTGAGACACAACTAATATGAGTTTTCAATTCTTTCAATATCTTTTCATACCTAAGAGGCCATGGAAAAGTTGATTATAAGGACAAAATTAATCTGCAAATCAATTAGTCATCGACTTGTAAAAGCTGATGATTATCAAAATAACTTTTGACTCACCTTGGTACCTGTTGGGACTGAGGAAAACTTGATCATGTGGGTGGATTTGACTGGAGCCAGACTTGGGCAGAAGGTCCCAGATGATGGCTGGGTAGAGGGCTGTGTTATCATGACTGAAGGCTCTCTCTAACCTGTGGTGTTTGACAACAATATGTCCAGTGAGTATGAATATAAAAATGAATACGAATACGATACAAACGCTTCATTTTGTCCATTACATAATGTAGTGTGCTAAGTGCTGCAATGTGCAGAAAAGTGAAGAATACAAAGTAAACATGATGAGCATTTATTAATATCGTTATACGAGGAACAATATACTAGTATTTAATGACTCTCAATATTGATGCAATGAATGGATCCATGTATAGTGATGCTTTTTTGTGAAACATGCATTAACATTTCATTACCTTCAGTTGTAATGAGAACTTTATAACAGATTAATTTGCAAACCATATGGGATTCTTTAGGCACAAGTAATACAAATAATCTACACTGAAACAGACAGGCTATGTCTGGGTCAACATCAGACCTTGGGAATAGCATTGCAGATTGATTCATTCACCTTTTGGATTTCTGTAAGCACAAATTATAACATGCCAAGATCACCTGATCACACAATGAAAACAGTTCAGGTGAAAATTAGTATTTTAAATTTCTTAAACAAAAATTATGTTGCAAACGTTTGTCCACAGGATTTCCCAGAAGATTCATTAGTTTTTTTAATTTGTATGAGACTCACTGAGAGAGATGGCAAGCGTTAAGCTAATTATGAAATGAAAAAATAAAATGCACAAAAACTAGATTTTGGGATTTCGTCATTAATAGTGCACTCTATGCACACATATCTTTCAGATTGTACCGGCCTTAGAGGTGCTCAAGAAGCAGACAATCCTGTGCTTCTTTATGCAAGATGGGCCAAATTCCAAATTGGAAATTATTATGATGAACATTTAAAAAAATTTTTTAAAAATGCATGTTCATGCACGTACTTTTTGATGAACTCCCTTTACAATGTTTTATTATCTAATTTATATCCATCCTTGGACATCCTTTTTATCTCATAAACATAGATCTATATAACCATGCTCGACGCAACATAGCTATAATTCTGTTGATGCGTCATGAAATCCAACACAAAAAACAAACAAACAGTTGAAGACAGACATCGAATATTTGGCCATACATCACATTCACAGGCGATGACAGGAAAATATAATTAGAGAAAATGGAGAGTAAAATATCATAGTGCACCAAGTACTCATCACTGAACATCATCTGCAGTGGCTGATAGCCAAGTGTCAGGTACAAATACAGAAAAATGAGTAAAATCTGTCTATCATGTAAATGTATTGGGTGGGGCGACAGTCAAAAAGCAGGTAAAATAATGGACAATAAAAATCTCCAATTTACCAGGTATTGATCAGTGATAACCAGATTTAGTAGGTGACAGTCAGAAGCTGACTAGATCCTGGCTCATGTGCTGGTCAGTGCAAATCAAGATTTACATGGGGCGATGGTCAAAAGTTAAGAGAAAAAAAAAAGAAAGTAAATATCCCGGCTCATTATGTATTGGATTGGTCAGCAACATATCAGGTTTGTAAGAAGTAGTGGTCAAAAGTGGGATGGGAATATGGAGAAAAATAAATCCTGACTCACCATCACATGACCACCGTATGACAGTGGTGCAAGTCATTGTCGTCATTTTGAGATACTGCAAAACTTCTGTTTATAGCATAAGTCATTATACAATCTATGCCATTCTGATTCTATTGAACTGTATTTGATTCTATTGATTCATTGCTTAAAATTGTTGCTGCGCTTCTTTTCTGATGACATTATATGTCTAATGTTCAGGAATGCTAAGAGAATCAGTTATAATTGAGCATGAATTTGAGTTATACCACTATCATAGGACAGTATCATGTGGTGGTCAGCACAAGTCAGATTTTTAGATCGTGACAGGTGTGACAAGGAAGCCAAAAATATCCCCATCTCACCATGTGTTGGTCAGCCTCATCATGTCCATGTACTGCTCATAGCTCCAGTTGACCGGGTGATGGTCTTTGATGGTGATCACTGCATGGTATCGGTCCAGTTTGAAGATATTGGAGGCAGAGAAGGACAGCTCAGTCTCCACCCGCCCGAAGTCATGTTCGGCTGTGAATCTGAGTCAATGAAGGCCAATTTAAGAGTTCTGAAGCTATTTGTCATATTTTTCTCTACATTTAAGTGTGAATGTATCCAACAAACATATTGTGTCTTCAACAATTGTGGATGAATTTTTTTTTTTGAGGACAAACGATATTTATCTTGTTCTATCATATCATATCTTATACTGTTTCAATGAATAAGCCATACAATCATCAAACATCCTTTAGCCTCATTATATTTCCTTATATGAGTTTAAAGATATCAATCAACAAACAAAACAAAGAACAGAGATAAAAAAAAAAGGAAAGGAAAAAAAAAAAAATGAAAATTAACATGTAGAAAAAGCAAACAAATCAAACAACAACAACAAACAAAAGGTTAAAACAACAGCTACAACTGTAATAGCAAAAAAATAAAAAATAAAAACAAAAAGCAACCTCTTTCACATCTCTCCAGGTATTCATTTTTGAACATCTGTAGTAATTATTTTTTGCTGATGGCATCTCACAATGGCTTGGAAACATAACAAGTTCCCAGTGTAAATATGGAAAAGACTGAAAATGACCAAAAAAAAAATTAAAGAACAGTTACTCTTAAAGAATACTTACTCTTTGTATTTGCAAAAATCACAGTTAACAGCTGACTCTTTGGCAATTCTCTCCAGACTGAAATAAAAAATTTGATGCAGAATAAATGAACCCTTCACATTTCATCACAGTTGTTTTTTCACACATATTTCTCTTAACCCTCTGCAAATGCCATTGTGGCTGCTTAGCCTCACCATACAGGTATATGGTGTGAAGTATGTCTTTAGAGTGCTCAGATTTGCATCTGTCTTATTGGGAACGCAGTGGCTCAATGGGTAAGGCGTCTGCTCATGGAGCAAAACAGGCCGGGATCGAAACGCAGGTTCTGCATCGGGGGATGACAGAACACGAAGATCGAAAACCCGCATTTTTTCACTGACTCAACGGTCCCCTGGCTT
>JBCAUA010015092.1:0-12957 GCA_038406235.1 Peronia verruculata | reverse complement strand
CACACCCATACACTATAATTAAAAAAAAAAATAAATGTCACTGTAGTGGGACACAACAGGTTGGTTCAAGTTTGTACAAAGTAATGTCAAGATCTATAACTATATAATACATATAACCTCTCTCTCTATATATATAAATATATATATATATATATATATATATAGAGAGAGAGAGAGAGAGAGAGAGAGATGTGTATATATATATATACAAACACCGACTCCTGCCAGCCAACTTGTTGCAAACCTTTCTCAATCTCAAACAATAACAGCTGTGCTCACACTGCGCATACACTTCCCAGTTTTTGCAAACTCAGCCTCACAGTATTTAGGTCATCAGCCGCTGAGATGATCCACTACAGTCTGTCCAACGCATGCATTTGGGTCAGCGGCTGCAACATGCTCTATCTCTAAAGGAGGAACAACCAACATGGGCCATAACATCCAACAATTATAGAGGGAACTGCAGAGCGGCATAATTATACCAAGGAAATACTGAAGTTTTACTGCACGAGGCAAGTAAAATTGTCCTCTGTTCTATGATATGGAGCTGCTAGCATCGAACTAAGTCTGGTACCCTTTGCTATCAACATTTCCGTTTCAATCAAAATCGATATTTTGTATCAATTAGTATAAACATAATAATCGCTGACTTTTTGGTGCACCATGTCTTACACTCAGTTTTGACTACGATCACAGGTTCTTAGAGAGAACGCGTTATTTAAAATACTGCTCCAGTATTCCAATAACTTCGCATCGTACTTGTTAGTCGGGGTCGAAGATTCGATCAAACTTGATCTCGAAAGCAAAGTAGGTCAGAGAGCACTCAGGGAGCTTGATGAATGACATCGAGGGCCTGTACGTGGGTAAGTACGCTGAAAGTTTCACCAGTTTGTGATTTACTTACTTAAAACACATGACGCCCTCATTAATCGCGATTTTATAACCACCTGAATTTTTAAATTCGTATTAAGACCCAAATCGAAAGTCTTCAACTTTCATTTACAAACAAGTCCCCCCCCCCCCCCAATCCTAATGATTTTGCGTTGGTTTTAAGGGTTAAAACCTCCGTCGGATACCCTTCAAATCATTTGCAGAAACGACGATTTGCTGCTTCACTTTCAGGCCAACTGCTGCGCAGTAAAACATGTGAGAGCAGAATAGCAACATTCAGCTAAATGGACTGACAAATTCTCTGATGTGAGATCCAGCAACAGCATTAATGGTGTATAGATTTAGTTTTGTTTTGCAACGTCGGTGATAGGAGTTGTCCAGAAAACGACAACATTATCCGCTGACTGTACCGAAGTTTAGTGCGTGACCCTGGTCTGTTGCCGCAGGGCTCAGGGCACTACTGGACGGACTATGGCTCTCAACCTCAGGCTCGACTACCACCGCCGCTTTCGTTTTCTTTAGCAATAACGAACAGTTATACGTTGACTGTTCTCCTACAGACAATGATATGGGAGCTCACACTGTGAGCTACACAATGATCAGATGGCTGGAAGACTGGGCAATGTACAGACCAGCATAGCTCTTATTCGCACACAAAACCACAACAAGACCGATATAATGTTTGTTAATGTTTTGTTTTGCAATAACCAGATTCACCGTTATAAAAAACATGTGTTACCTACATTTCTGTGCCGTTGTTCATTTGGAGCTAACATGTGTGACCTACAGTTAGATAAGACGGCTGGAACGTTCGTCGATCTACGGACTACAAAACAACAGCGGCTGTGCCAGCCAGCAAAGACAACTAACTCATCATCTATCCTGAGGCTTTGGGCTTTGCGTTGCCCTGTTTTTTGTTGGCCCCAACGTTGTGCAACATCAGAATCAGCGTTCCTCTTTCTGGCATCGCAGAAAGCACAGGTCACATTGCATACATTGTAATATCACTGTTGTCGAGTTTTTCTTGACAGATCTATGGACTATCAAGATCCAAACCATGCCAGCAGAAATATTTGCCACTATCTGATGTTTCTTTTGTTGTATTTACTAACTTTCAGACCAACCCCCCCCCCCTCCCACCTTTTTTTTACGACTTAGATCGATAGCTCGATCACGACCAATTGTTTACTGACTCCTAAGGCAAATGTCCATGCTTTCTCTTATTTGCCAGCCTATTACCAAGACTCAATCACACTCGACTACGTGCGATACGAATTTCTTGATCAAATTTTTGTCCAATATAAGGTTCCTTCATACTCGGGTACTTTACTGACTCCTGGTCCAACCGCTCGCATTTGATAGCTTATAGATCTATAGACAGAAGATTCCATAACCACCCTGTTCGATCCGGGAGTCAAGCCAAATAGGAAGTAGAGGGCTCAGACAGTTTGGGGCACAGAGAGGATTACAGACAGATTATGAGACATGGAAGGCAATGCCTAGCCAACGAGACCCCTGTGGTAGAGTTTTCATTTACCGATTTGTGAACTATACAGTCTCAGACCCAGCAGCTGCCCCAGTACAGCTGCAATATTTGCCGTGTATTCGTTTTTGTTTCATTCGTAATGACTCACCGTCATCATCAGTAATTCATGGGTCAGTGTTTTAATTACGCCCGAACATCAGTCCTCATCAAATACTCTTATAATACAAATAACGATAACAGTGATAGTAACAGAAACTAGTAATGAAGTGATAGTAACAGAAACTGGTTTTGCATCGCCTATTCCCATAGTGTACAAGCTCCACCGCTTTACAACCTCTTTACTATCTTGACTTACCCAAAGCAGACTCACATCCTGTTCCCTGGGAAGCATGGGCATGAATGAGACCACTGGACACTACCAACATTCAGAGTATAAATCTGGTTTTCTCCCACGTCTAGTTTCCTTGGAAATATTATATTATTTATACATTATGTTCTATCATGTCTTTAAACGGGCAAATTGTATAGATATAGTAATGACCTCATCCCACAATTTGCCGCGGAGGGGCCAAATATAATTTTTTTTTTTACATTTAATTTCACTCACAAAACAATAAATCATGCAATATATTATGACTGTCAGTTACTTGATTTGCTCGAGAGAGGCCCTGGAATTCGGTTGCAATTTGAAACTGTTTATTTGGCCTATAATCAAGTCACTAAAATTCAAGGTCGAAGCAGAAATTTGATGCGGTTTGGTGACTGTCTAAAAAGACTGGGTGGTTTCACTCAGAGAGAGAGAGATAGAGAGAGAGAGAGAGAGATTAAAATACAAATACAAGGACATGTATTATGAATCGAAGCAAGTTTATTTGCTTGTCTGGTTGGTTGTTTTCAAGGCATGGCCGTTGTTTTGCGCGAAGGCTGGAATGAATGGTATGTGTTTAGTTGTTTTATTTCTGAGAGAAGGGCTGAAAGCTTTCCTGTGCTGTGTGTGTACTGTGTCCCTCCACAATGTGACAGTTCTATCTGTGGGAATCGTGATAACGACAGCAAAGAGAATAATGCCAGCGATAGAGACTGGGGAAGAGGGAGACAGACAGACAGACATATAGACAGATTGAAAGACAGACAGACATGTAGACAGATTGAAAGACAGACAGACAGAGGGTGGTAAGAGAGTCTCCATGGAGCACCGAGAGCAAAGAACGCGTGTTGACCAGACAGAGGAACAAAAAATCAGACAGAGTCAACCCTTTTGACTGTTAGTATTACGAAGGCGATAATATTTCAGAGATCATGTCAAACAGTCTACTAACACGGCTTTTGCAACTCGTGACACAAATACATGCAAAATGCTGTGTAATAATCTATTTCCCGAGTTTCACTACTTGATGAGACGAGGACACACAGAGAACAACAAAATAATAAGCCCAAAGGTTTCATTTCTCCGCAACACAAGAGTTCATTAACACACTAGGGTAAGACCATAACAAGGCCGAAGAAAAGAAAGGGAGGCCATTCCCCTATGCCAAATAACTGCTAGATCTAATGGCGGGAGATCGAATATCAGAGACACAAGCAGACAGCTTATGACAAACCTCTCCCCTAGCCCCCTCCTTCCATCCACCGTTCGATCTGATCTATTCCTGGCTACTAGACAGCTATTTCTGATCATTGCCACAGCGGTATTTCTGTGACACACTCAACAGTGCGCACGGCATGGCTGAGCAAAATATTGATTTTTTTTTGTTTGTTTTGTTTTGTGTGTATGTATTTGTAACCCTTTCATTCTATGTTTTTGATTGTACCTCCCTCTCTACCCAATACCATTGATTTTGAGACATTCTATCAGATGTCAACAGTATTAAATTAACAGATTTAACTTTCGAAATAGATCAGGGTCAGTTGTTTTTGTTGTTTCAGTTATATGTTTTTTTTTTTAAATCATCAGCATTTTGATATCTATGAAACTGGACTTAGGTTTTGGATGAGTTTGTACAGTTTATACATTTCAGCGCTCTCTCTCTCTCTCTCTTTTTCTGTGTGTGTGTGTACACATGTGTGTGCTTGAAAGGAATAGGTCATAGGCCAATCTTGTAAAAATGGGGGGGGGGGGGAGAGAGAGAGAGAAGGGAAGCCACGGACAGATGAAAAGAAGAAACTGTGGGGATAAAAAGAAAAGTCAAAAATAAAAAGGAAAGAAGGAAAGAAAGAAGTAAAAAGAAAAAAAGACAACAAAAGAAAGAAGTGCCCTAAAGAAAGAAAATCGACTGCATATCATATGCACTCTCACTTTTCATAATTCCAGTTTCTATCTTCCTCTACACTTGACAATTTAATATCATGCTACCCTCAAATGTAAATGACTATTTTTTTTTTTTTAAAAACATTTTGAATTTGTGAGTTTGTGTGCTATGAGGTAACTGAAACAGTACACATGGTTTTATTGGTCAAGATCACTGAGGTCATGGTGACCCATTTTAAACTGACCTACCCATTCTCTGGCAAAGCAAAGTTCAGATAATTAGATTTGAGTGAGGAGAATAGGTATATTATATCTGCTACCTCAGATAACACTAATTCAAGAGGGTCAAAAGACCCATGGATGAAAAGTCTACCATCTATGTAGTAGAGATCTAGATCTTATGAATGACTAGAAGAGAACCCACGGCTTCCATAATTTTTAGATACAACCTTGTGACTTAAAGTTATGGCACAGAAGGTGAACCTCGATATTGATGTTTTGGTTGATCAAACTGAATGTTACTCAAATAAAATGTGTTTTGAACGCGTCAGACTACTTAACGTACAATTGGGATCAACCAGCCTCGCGAGTTTATTATTCAGTTATTATCGCATTTCTAGAATATGGTCAAAGATAATAAGCTTTTTTTATTATTTTCGGGTTTATCTACATCAACGACTAAATGGATGCATCGGAAATTTGGCCCACAACATTCTTGCATAATAATATAAAATCTGTGTTTCCATGTAGTCTACATGGAAACACAGATTCATATTATTATGCAAGAATGTTGTGTTCCAAATTTCAGATGCATGGAAACACAGATTAATATTATTATGCAAGAATGTTGTGTGCCAAATTTCAGATGCATCCATTTAGTAGTTTTCGAGTCCATAAGCCTATGTGGGTTTTGTTGCAGATTTATAGTATAGATATTATGGACAGGAGTTCAGTCGAACAAACTGTGAAACTGTGATTGTCCACTTGTAACTGTTGTTGCTAAGAAATGAGCCAAAACTGCTGGAAACCACTCTAACCGTGACAGGTTTCAGTTCAAAATTTTGTTAAAGATCATAAGTATTGATCTCATTCAGTTTATAAATATTTATGAACAAGTTATACATTGCATATTATACTATACTGTCAATTCCACTAAAGTACATCTTTAAAAAACAGTGAAAATGAGTGGAAGTCTGTAAGATGACAGGTTGAAACAGCAGTCCACAGATGGCTAAAAGGTGTATTTTGATCATAGACTGTCCTTTAGCTAGTTGGACACAAACATTGGAAAAGGTGCTATCTGCCCACCCGTTCATCATTCTGGCTGTCTATATACTATCTACATCTAAAATCATGATCACTCCCACTATCAAAGTGGGACTGAGATGCCTCCCTGTCAAAATCACTGTTTTCCTTTTGACCCCAGTATATGGAATACAAACTGACTCATTACCCGGTTCATACTATTACAATTTACTGGTCATGCTGGTGCTTGCTAGCCCCTGACTGCCCACCTACTCCAATCACCTGAAGATCCAAACTCTTTATATCCTCAGTACAGGACAAAAGAGCAGTAGCCAGCAGCACTGGTTTGTTCCAACGCTTACACGGCCCTACTCAAATGAACATACATGTATGTATACAGTTGAGTCTGGGTTAACTCAACCCCTTGGAATGTAAAAGGCTTGCTGATATCAAACAAAGCTGACACTGACTAGGATAAAGATATAACAGGAAAAAAATAAAGGACTCCAAGAGGTGTTAACTTCAAGTATGATTTTACTTTAAGTTTAAATAGGTTGACTTTAAGTGGACCACCTACAGTATTCATTATCTCCATTCTAGTTCAATATCTATGATGTAATAGTGATAAGCTGTCCTTGACCTGATAACCTATTTTTCAAGAAGGCTCTATATTTTTAGATTCAACTGAAATTATATTAATATATATTATTTGTAAGTAAGCCATTTCAGTATGTACAATTAAGGCTAACCAAGACTCCTTATATAAGTGGCTAGATCTAGTGGATCCGGAACAAAAACAGAGCTACTGTATCTGTCATCTCATCAACAAAACCATTTACCCACTGCCTTTGCTGGGCTTAAGTAATAAAAGAATGTGCACTACAAACACAGAACCCAGAGAAAGTCACTATGTTTATGGGACGTTCAATCCTACAATTATAGTTCATAATGACAACTGCTGTTATGTGAGACCCAATCTGACAATTTAATCACAGGCCTCTTGTTTACTATACTGAGTATGACACAGGAACGTGACATCAAGATACATCATATAAATCATGTTCCCTTGTATGTAGTGGGAGCGAACAGGTTGATATACATACATATACAGATACTATTAGGTCCCCACTGGCGCCGATATAACCTCCTCAGAATGCTGAAAGGTTTACAAAGACCTAATAGTAAGTTGTAACCCACTGACAGGATTCAGTTATTACGAAGCAAGTACTGGCTGACTGATCCACAAATGCCCATTCATCAATGTGCATTTTATTTACCTAGATGAACTTTCTTTGTTTCATCTGAACTACAGTGCTCTATTTATTCTGGCAACTGAACTATTAGGAGAAAATAAACAAGTCAGCATATATCCAAAATCCAGCATTTCACCTGAAAAAAAAAAACAAAAAAAGTTCCCCACTTTATCCCCTAGTCAACTGACAGCACTCCAGAACAATATGGTGGAAAAAGATTACAGATAAAGATGGAAGTTTTAAGAGTACTTTCTATGGCACAGGAGATAAGTCTGACCTTCGGTGGCAACAGTGACGGTGTAGAAAAAGGTCTATATTCTCAAAATTTAAAAAAAAAAAAAAAAAGTGATTTTAAACTGCATGTTTGTTATCTTTTGAATGAATTAAGGACAGGTTACAACAACCTTTTCTTCATGACGACAATATGCTAAAAATCAAGAAAAAAGGGCCTCTTATCGTGAATTTCATCCAATTTGTTAAACATGCAAACTGCGCAATTCAATTCCAAGAGCAAGCCAGTAAAAAATGAGAACAATCTTGTCACTTTTTTGTGCCTCAGACTTCCTGTCCTTACTTCTTTGGATCAGTAAAACAAACTGTTACTGGTCTCAGCTCAATAGAAAGCTTTTCATATAAGACTGAGAAATATCAGGACTTAACTGCATAAGAAAGGTGTACAGACAGAAAAAAGATCAAAACAAATAGTATCTTGACAATAATAAAAAAAACTGTGCATGAAAGAGTTCCAGAATGCAAAGAGGTAAAGTCAGTGACAGAGAATGACAGAACTTAGAACCATCTGTTAGCTACTTCATAAGATCACAACACAATAGATTTCTGAGTGTTGTTTTGACCTCCTAATGATATGTTATTTAACTAACGAATAAATCAGTCCCTCTTTAAGATACTCCTGCCCATTGCATAAGAGATGCAACATGATGAAACCAGGCGCTCATCAAACTGAGCCAACCCGAGAAATCATCTGTTTTTCAACAAGTAATAAATTTTTAACATAATTTTTTTCTTCACCAAATCCTTCTAAATCAATCTAAAAATGCATTTCTGAGTTCAGTTTACCGAAATAGATCAGTAGAAGCCTGAAAATTTTAAAAGTCATGTATGGCTTCACAAGGATTAATAAGGATTTACAAAAGTGATCGGCCATTTATTCAATAAATTCAGCTACAGGAATAGGTCACCCCTATCGTCTTTAACTGACAACAGCTCAACTTCTACCTGAGGTAGAACAATCATTTTTTCACCCACTGAAAGTGAAATGAATAATCTTTACAGTGATGCACATAATTCAATATGCTCAGATGAGAGCCTGATTTTAACATGTCGCCTCTCATATGATGCCAAACCACGATGACTGGTAGCAGTAAACTGTTACTATGATGACAACAGAACACAGACACCAGTGATGATAACAGAAAATTGTCAAAAAAGAGGAAAATTTTTCGTCAACTTAAAACATGTAAGAAAACAGTCCTCACCCCTCTCCAACCCATATGCAAGCCTATCTGATAAAAAAGAAAGTCTTATTTTGATATCAAACTATTTAATAAAAGTTTCATTTTAGCTTTGAACAAGTGCTGGGAGAGGGGCGGGGCGCATACTGGAAGGGAGGCAGGGGGTGGGTCGCAATGCCTGCTGTTATCGAGGAGAAAAAGAGGAAACTAACTGGCTGAAGGGGAAAAAGAGGATTTCCACCAATTGGCGGAAAATTATCATCGCTGAGACACTGAGACAAACAAAAAAGAGCTAATACAGATAAGAAGAGAAAAGGGAAAGGCGAAAAATGAAAGAAAGTATCAACTTGAAGAAGTTGTCACTGGATACACAGTTTTTTGTGATATGTTGAAAGTCACCACCTGTCCACCAACGTGGAACTGAAAATTGATTTCTCACAACACTTCACAAGGAAAGTTGCTTCAGTATGTGTACTCACCTAGACGGAGCTACTCCAACTAATGTAGGTCCAAGTCCTTTAAACAATCCTCGCACTCCTTCTGTTTGAATAATATGCCTGAAAATGAAGTCAAAACTCTGTAAGTGAGGCAACAAATCTCTTTAAAAATACTTAATGTCATGCAAAAATAGTTCAATACCTATTTTTAGATCAGTTAATAAGTTTCAAAACTGAATGAAATGAACATGAAACTTGGGAGGCCCTCACTATAAATGATTGTAAAATGCTTCAAATGCAGTTTGAGCTGTCCAGGCATCAGTAACGTTTGTGCTACTAATATAAACCAGACTGGGAAGCGCATCAAATCTTAACAATTGTGTCAACTTAATCAGTAAAAATAACCTGACCTCCATGATCAGATCAAGATCAAGTGCATAGTTTCAGTGATATGACGAGTCAATAGTAAAGATCATCCAAGTTGTTTTTTTCACACTTTCTGTTGCAGTTCAGCCCTCTCTTCTTGCTCAAAGCACCATTATGATAGCTGCGAAAGTGGAGCAAGACTTTCTCGTGGTGTGATAATACTCCGCCAGAAATGTTAAATGAAAATCAATTTTGCCAATCTACTTCTCAAGACAAGTGTGCCGCTAATATGCACCAAACTGAGGGATCATAAGGGAACTGCTCATGATTGGCATCTGATGCCTGCACGTAAACCATGACCTATTATTATGGTACTTTTCTGCGATTACATTTCCAGCTAGCAGGCACATGTGTTCTGCTGTGGCCCGTTCTCTCACATCATCAATATGAGAAATGGCTTGGTTTGCCCTAGCATTTTTTCCTAAGCATGAAAAAAGGGGAGAGACAGTTGCTAAGCAAAACAAGACTTGCATTCAAGTAAGCAGAGGCACTCTGCAAAACCAAAAATAACAGTATGACAATCATGCTCTTATAGCACTTAAGAGCTAATTTACAAAAGTCTATGGCTAGTCTGCCTTGAAATTGATTGGGTATAAATTCCTTGTGCTTTTGCTTTTCTTAAAAGCACTGTAACAAAGTTTTATTCAACTGGACAGTCTAGCCCCAAACTGTTGGGCTCTTACAGGATACCAACCTCAAACAAACAATCAATCCATGAGATGGTCTTGTCCTGTACTTGGGTCTTTCCAAAACACTTTCTGAGTTGACAGCCACATGACAGTTGTGAGCACTGATTGTCACCACTTGTTGTGAGGGCAATAGGCGCAACGCTGCATGGACGTTAACTTGCACAAAGGAAGACACGGATGACTGAAGTCTGGTTTTAACCACCTCAAGAGGACATGTTAAGACTGCTCCAGCAGTACCAGCCGTGCTGAAAGTATAAAATGCAGTGGTTGAAACTATGAAATAAATAGGGGGACACAGTGGCTCTGTGGTATGGCATCTGCTCATGGAGAAAACAGGCAGGATCAACTCACGGATCCTGAAACAGGGAATGGAAAGTCACAAAGATCAAAAACCCACATTTTTCAGTGACTCAATGATCCCCTGGTTTCCTGTGGATAGGGAAGCCCAATGTCTAGCCTTCTTAGATAAGGGTGAATATACTTCGGAGGTTTCGTGTGTACGTTACCCACGTTACAGAACCTCTGGCAGTTCAAAATCAAAAGAAGAGTAGGCTGAGTGCTGCTGTCCAGGCAAAATTTCCCAAAAATTTCTCAGCAAAAATTGGCAACTTCTAAAAAGCTGAGATAATCTTACTTCTTAGGACTGAAAAGCTTAAAGAAAGAAAAAAAAAAATGAAATAACTATAAATGACTATAGATCTACTCTCTTGAAAAAAGAAACAAAAAAAACAAAATACGCCTACTGTTTCTTATCGACAATATCAATGATATCCATAGGTTTCCTCTCAACCAAAAAGAATACATTAAGAAACATGCAAAATTATAACCATGTCATAAATGTTATGACTGTCAGATTTTTGCAGGCAAACTTTAGGCTATGACTGGTTGGACTCCAATTATAAATCTTTAAAGTAACCATTACAATTTCTCAAATTTGCATACACATTTCTACAACACCAAAGACTGGGAATTTAAAAATGCATTCTTCCAGATGTATATTTAGAGTTTCATTGTTCATATGAGAGGTAGAAACTGGATATTTGTGACACATTTTTGGTTGATGATAAATTCCATTTTTGACAAGTAACTAACTGAGAACACCTGTTTACAATGTAATCTGATATATCCATACTGATGTAATCCAGCGCTAGATCTAGATTCCATTTATATGAATTGATCATTATGGCCCAATAAGAGTTTTACCTTGGACCATAAACTGTTTAAGTAGTTTGCCAGAGACCACCAGCTACAACACGTGTACATGATGAAGTTTAACTGGCTGAAGCTGCATTTGTATTTGAGATCTAGATCTAGCAGAGCTCTAGATAGAGATCTAGACCTAGATCTAGATCTAGAAACTAACATTACGTAGATCTAGGGATTAGTCTACATTCCTACAATCCATATGTGTTGTGTCCAATGTTTCTGTCATTGACACTAGTCTAGCACATCTAGATCTAGATCTAGATCTAGATCTGTTTTATCATTTATAGGCTGGATAAGTCATACACTGTCCAAGCAAAGCAAATATTAAAATAATAAGATAATGCAAATAATGACGTTTTCTTGCCGAATTTCCATTGCAACACGAAATGTGTTTCGTCAGACACATGGCCACTGGATCATTTAGAAGGTGAAAAGAACGGCTCGTCCTTGTTTGCACTTCAATATTTATCATTAATCTGGGTAGCTGCTTTATCCATATTGTTGATTACATTAACCGGAAGGAACATTTTCCGTAAAAAATGATCAAATGACTTTCATGTTCCATGTTCAATACTCTTTCACATTTTCATGACTCTAGATGAGACAGATCTGACTCGAG
The DNA here is from genome assembly GCA_038406235.1 of Peronia verruculata. NCBI lineage: Eukaryota > Metazoa > Mollusca > Gastropoda > Systellommatophora > Onchidiidae > Peronia > Peronia verruculata. The sequence continues at coordinate 985 of JBCAUA010015092.1, read as the reverse complement.
ATCTAGATCTGGACAGCATTCTAGTCTGGATCTAGAGTAGAACGAGGTACTCTCGCCTGCTCAACTCCGTACAAGTTTCAAGCCATTCTAAGGCGTATTGTGAAAACAGAGTGGTAAAAACAAGATAAATGCACCAAAAAATGTGGCATATTCACAGCAAATTTCGTGGCACTTACCCTCCGGCAATCAAATGAACAACATTATTACGCGATTCCATAAAGACTACGTCCGTCCGCCATCCAAGTCAAATACTTCTTGTTATGAAAATACTGTACACATGGAGGTGTCGTGAGGAACGGCCAATCAGAATAAAGTGTGTCAGTGACCTTGACTTTCGGTGACCCAACAGCAACATGCTTGCTCCACGTGCTGAGAAAACCCCCGATAAATCTGGGCGCATAAAATCTATTTTTAGTCTGCCAGTGGTGTTTTCCGATAGAGCAGGTAGGTCAACTTCGAGTCAAAAATAGTACAAGACATGAGTCATCTCGGGCAGTCAAATTGCGACTCACTGAAATTCTATAACTTGCTCCTGAAACGCCACAGCTATTACGAGTAGTTCTACATGTACATTAATGAATGATTGAGATGGGAATATAAATGCAGAGTTTTGGTTATTTATTTATTTAATTTTTAATGTGACGGGAAAGGCGACTATGCTTCCATGAAGACCTAGTAGTCAGGGTCTTACATAACTGCATTTATCAGCATGTCTGTCCATAGAGGTGAGATTTGAAAAGAATGTCTAGCCTTTTTACACAAAATAATAATCGGTTGAAAAAATCACCAGAGCAAAACCATTACGGGCATATTTCAATATACATACTGGCATGCTATCTACATGTTTGTCGATATTCCTGGGAAGTTTGGAACTTCAATAAAATTTATCATTCGGGAGCCGAGTGTTTTTAATAGAACTAGATCTAGATCTAGTTCTAATCGCATAACACAATAGTGTTATGTTATTTTTTTACCACGCTTGTGG
>JBCAUA010015081.1:0-12958 GCA_038406235.1 Peronia verruculata | reverse complement strand
CTCACTCACTCACTCACTCACTCACTCACTCACTCACACACACACTCACTCACTCACTCACTCACTCACTCACTCACACACACACTCACGCACTCACTCACTCACTCACTCACTCACTCACGCACTCACTCACTCACTCACGATGTTAAGTCCACGTTTCTAAGTCTAGATGCTATGCATCTGTCTCGCCGTCCATCTTTTAGAGAGATGAAGGAAAGTGGATCCTCGAGACGCAGGGCTATATCTGTTAGCTTTCAAGTGGATTTTACCCTCACATCAAAGTTTGGCTCCATGGATATCGTGACAGGTAGATCTGTCATCTTACTTTTGTTTTCTTTTCTGCCTTTTATTTCCACGACTGTCTCTACATGTCTGGAAACGTGTCAAAATTAGCTCTTCCACTTTTAGCCCCCAGAGTTTTATTCTTTTTCTCTTCTTCTCTCTATCCCGGTGTCCTTATGTACAAGGACTTAACAGAAATGGTTGTAATTTGCATACCTCCAGCATTGCAGAACACAGGTCTATTGCAAACTTTGCAAAGGGCCTAATTGTATTGCAAACTCGCAAGAGCATGGTTGTATTACAAACTTTGCAAAGGGCCCAGTTGTGTTTCGGCCTTGCAAGAGCACAGTTGTATTACAGCGTACAAGACCACATTTGTATTATAATCTTGCAAGAACCCAGTTGTAGTGCGATTTTGCAAGAGCCTAGTTGTATTGCAACCTTGCAAGAGCCCAGTTGCATTGCAACATTGCAAGAGCCCAGTTGTATTGCAACCTTGCAAAAGCCCAGTTGCATTGCAACCTTGCAAGAGCCCAGTTGTATTGCAACCTTGCAAAAGCCCTGTTTTATTGCAACCTTACAAAAGCCCAGGTGTATTGTTAACTGTACTTATTTACTGTGTTTACTTCTCCCTCATCTCCGTAGCTCCTTTTTCTTGCTTTTCACCCTCTCTGATGTTTATCAGGATGTTAACACTTCACCTTTAACCACACCCACTTCCATGAACAGACAAAGACACAGCCATGTATATGTAAATAAAAAGGACTAGAAATAAATACCCAAAGAAAAAATTGAAACGAAAGAAAAAGGACAGAAAGAAAGAAAGGAAGCAACAAAAGAAAGAAAAGAGGTAAAGAAGGAAAAAAAAGGATAGAGAAAAGAGAAATAGAAAAACAAGAACGAATACACATAATAAAAAGGGAAAAAAGAGAGAAAGAAAACAGGAAGAAAGAAGGAAAGTAAAAAAATATAAAAAAAAAAACACACACACGCACACACACACACACAAAAATTAAAGAAATAACAAACGATAGAAAAAAGAGGATATAAACGAAATAAAACAGAAAGATGAAGAAGAAAGAAAGAAGAAAGGCTGGCGTAAAACCATAACCTGTGTCTGTCTAACCACCTGTCTACCTATTTTATTTTTTTAACAACCATAATCTTTTAATTAATGTGTTTTGCTCAGTAGAGCTATATCCGTCATGCCAAAATATATTTCATTGATACAATATTCACTGTTTCAAGAAGTCAGCTTGAAGGATCGTCTTTAACGTCTCTGATCGTTTGCGACGCTACAAATCAACGGGAGCGAGCTAAAGAATCTGCACGAAAAAGAGTAAGGACATGGTACTGATCTGGCTGGTAAACAACAACAACAACAACAAAAACAATAAGAAGAACAATAACAACAGTATAACAACTACAAAATCAACAACTACGACAATAACAACGACAACAACAACAGCAATAGCAACAATAACACAACAAAAACATCTACAACAACAATAATAATAACAACAACAACAACATCAACAACAGCAACCTATTTGACTAGATTGAGGTCAATATTAATAATAATATTGTAACTTCTCGTCAGCGAACAGTTACATGTTCAGCTTTTTCGTTGTTCGTGTGTGTGTTTTTTGTTTGTTTGTTTGTTTGTTTTTCTTGTATCTTTTTCCAATATTATCTTCCCGAACCTAATGGTTTTCTTCGTCTCCGTTTCATTCCATCTTCATGAACGTATGCATCTCTATCTCTCTCTTTCTTTCTGTCTCTCTCGTCTGTTGTTGGCTCTCATCTACATTTTTCTTTTTTTTTTTTTTTCATTGTTCACCGATACTCTTTATTGTCACTGTATTTATATATATATATATATATAAAAGTTCAGCATGGCAGGTTGGACATGTAGCTCATTTCAAATATTACTTTTCTTATGCTAGGGCATTTTTATCCTCTTAATTTTTAAGTCCAAAACGTAGTGAATAAAGACCTTCCCCATCATATCTGCCTAAATCTCTTTTCTACACATAAGAACATCCACTCTTATACCAAGCTGAATAAGTTCTAAAGTACCAACCAATTCATGTCCTATTTCCAATGACTTGAGTCAGTGACTTAAAGAATGCTACGTTTCAACGACATCAAAAAAGACAGGGTAAACGATAGAATTTTAAAAAGAAGATATAGATAATTCTGCCGCTTGTCTAAGACCGTACTGTAACTTTGCTTGTTAACCGATACATGTAACATAGATCTCCCTTTTAATGTACGTGTTGTTTTATGGACAAATTACTAACATTCAAAAGATAATGGGTTTTCTTGTCTCTATGACTGTGTATGAAATGTAGTATATAAGTTATTTCGGTGGGATGGGGTGTCTCAAAATTTTGTAATAGCTAACAATAAATAAAAAATCAAATAAATAAATAAATATAAAAAATAAAAAAAAAGTCACACAGAATGATTAAAGGTTGGAGCCATTCGTAAGAGTGGCTTTTTAAATGTTTTCTTTTTCTTGTCTTTATGTATTATATAAATATATTATAACATATTTACATTTATATAAATTACATTATAAAATTATGTAAATATATATTTAGCAAATTGTCATAGAGTGGAATATTAAAAACACACATATACACACAATAAGGTCATACAAAAACAATAACAACCGGAACGACTAAAACAACAAATAAGATGAGTCGGAAAAAGTAGAGAGGTGGAAACATCGGAAGTGAAATTCTGTAGGCAAAAACAACAACAGCAATAACAACAACAACAAGTGAATAATAGTTTACGTTATCAGTCACAGTGGGCAAGGTGTGAGGATCAGCCAATCGTAGCTTGGAAAACACCGGCCATGCTGGTATCCGTTCATGCTCTCTCATTGATCCGTTGAGCGTGACGTCATGGCACCGTCGTCAGTCGCGCATGCGCCGTGGCGCAGAGGGGAGCCTCGCTCTTCGGGTTCCCAGTTCAATAATTATTGTCGCAAGTTGTAACTAAGGAAGCGAGAGAGAGGCTCTGAGCACGCCGGAGAGCAAAGCGGGAAGAGGAAAAGAGAGGGCCAGAGAGCCAGCTGGAGAGTGAGAGAAACTCCGCCAGAGAAGTGAAGTGGGAGTGTTAGCCGTTGTAAGAAGCCCATTCGTGCGTTGGCGGCGTGAATATATATTAATAGCGGAGATAAAATCTGGGACCAAACAAAAGTAGACATTTGGTCATACCAGGAAAGACACAATATTATATCTGATAAAGGAAGAACGGACACGTCCTAGTGTGCTGTAGTTAAAATCAAGTAGTTAAGACACACAGAAAAAAAAAAAAGTCAGCAAAGTTAAATAAAGAGAGAGAAGATTTTAAGTTTTCACGTGTCTGAATATCTTACAAGAAAGACAGTAGATTTACTACTAGTTGACTTCACACGGGAGGGACGAGCGCAGGGAATTCGTGGCAAAACTGTTCAAAAGTTTGTAAAGCTGTTGTAATATTTGAAATACCCAGGCTGTGGACCAGAAAACAGCTGAAAGTCGACTAAAGGTAAGACTGCTAATTTTTAACAACTTAAATTGTGATGCTTTTTTTTTTTTGTTTCGTGTACAAGATAGTTGTTTCCCCCTCACTGAGCACTTTTGTTTTTATTAATAATAATAATAACAATAAAATTAAAATAAAATGTTAAAAAAGTTTTAAAACTTTCTAAAGTTGAAAGTCTAAACTTAGAACAGCAGCAACAACGAAATTTTTTTTTTTCCAGTTTCTTTTACTATTATTATTTTTAGGCCTCTCTGCATGCATCCCATGCTCATAATGGACGAAACCCTTTACTGATATCGTAATCTTGGAAGTCTTCACGGCTGAAACGTTATCGCATTTCACCAGCCAATCTCAGATGAGAAACAAAGTGTTTTGTTGTGCAATCGCTATATGCACACGGCAATACGAAATTTGTCTTAATGAATGTGAATTCCGAGCATCTGAAATGGGGTCTTTGAGTTTTGCCATCACATCCCCCACTGTTTGACCGTGTTCGGACTTATAAAAAACAAAATTTAGACTTCTTAAAAATGATTATTTCCAGGTTTCTCTGACCAAGTTCATCAAGTTTTAAATGCTGCAACTTTGCATCAAATTCTCAAATGTTTTTAGGAAACTCGATTTTTTTTCCCGCTTGTTTTTCTGTTTTTTGCTTTTGTTTACTAAAGGTTTTACATTCTATGTTGCTACCTTGGTCATTTTGACAGTAAATTATCCTTTTGTGTTCTGTATTTGCCTTCTTAAAACGGAAAACTATTCAATGTCCAACTTTTTCTCAGATTATGGCACTATATAAAACAAAATGAAAAAATGTCTGCACGTGGGGACATTACGATAATCTTCCTTATGATTGGCTTCCTTAGATTAATTAAAACAAAAAGCGTTTTGCGTTGGCGCTCCAAATAGTTTCCAGTTTCAAAATGTTTTAACACATTTATTCCCTAGTGAAAATTACAGGCAATGTCAAGTTTCAAAGTACAAGAAGCTTACTCCCCAAGGAAGGTTACAAAAGCAGCCATCGTGAATTAAAGAGTTGATTTGTTTGTTTCTTGTCTTTACATTTGATTCAATCTGAGTATAACTTTTTTGAATTCCCGTTGACGAACAACATTATCCCCATTGAAAAGATCATCTTTTGCCTTGACCATAACAAAAAAAAAAAAAAAAGAAAATGTGTCTCGTGAAAGTGACGTGCATAGGGTTGCATTTCAACGATAAATAATAAAAATTCTAGAATTTTCAGGAAATTAAATAACGATCCAATTATACTTAAACCAAAAAAATTAAATAAATAAACAGTGGCAATAGTTTTCAGTAACATCCCAAATGAAAAGTTGGCCAAAATCGCTTTTTTGAGGTTTACGTATTTTTTGCTTATTTGTTATATTATCCTCTCCAACTCCCTCCCCCTCCTCCTTAAACCCCCTCCGCCTCAATCCTCCAACCCCCTTCCAAACCCCACAATCACAGTATCTTGGATAGCAGTTTGTCCTTCTCATTTACAGATTGTTAAAAGTGAAATCGTATTTGTAAACTTACAGAAAAATAATTTAATGGCCATTCCTGCCATGAAAATCCTAAATCAATAAAATATTTAATAAACTTCTAAAAAATTGATTTAACTTAAAATTTAAGAGAACAAAACATACGAATACTAATAATTACGACTAAACAAGAAATCAATAATCTTTCTGGGGCGTATCTTGAAATTACACCAGAGACAGCCAACGTATTTTGTAAGTCCTCTCATTTAGAAATCGATATCTTCAAACAAGACGGTCCTGTTATAATGAAAACTTCAACCGGCTAAGAATTTACCTCCCAGATCACAGACAGGTAATACAACAGTTCTAGACCATAACTATTTCAACGCAAAATTTCAAAATTTCTGACGGTTCCCAGCAACATTTGATAGTCAAACGTTGTAATTTGGGAGCTGTGAATGCTAAGGTGTCTTTTGTATAATAGTATGAAGAAAGTTCTATCGATGATATCTAGTTTGATGAAACAGACAAAAATGTGTGGGCTGAATTACCTTGAGTTATTTCCCTATACCGTTTATTCACTGTTTATTCAAGTGATGATCAAATTTCTGATACAGGCGCAGTTTCAATCTCTGTCAACTTCCTGCCAAACATCAACTCACAGACAAACTAGCGAATTCGCTAACCCTTTAAAAAACCAGGTGCAAGAATTAGCCATTGAACATTTAAATGTCAAAACTAAATCTCAGGTATTTTTGATCGACCTCTCAATCAGCATAGTTTTACTCTACTATGTGGCATTGCTGAAGTTGTAAATGTCACCGCCAGAACAGCGGAGCGGTATGTTGTCCTAAAAGTTTATTAAAACAGTGAGCTCATTGCTAAAACCGATATTTAAAATCGCTTTAATCCTTAACTTTAAGTGCAACAAAAATAAGCTTAAAAACAGTAAAAATAACAACAATCAGACGCATGCAGTTTCTTGGGCCTGAGGGATACTGCACTGCAAATGTTACAGCTTTAGCACACTCAGAAAAGACAAAGATTTATTTTTAAGAAGTTTTTTTTTTTTTTTGTTCAGCCTCTCTCTCGTGTACACAGCAAGTCGTTGTCCTTATCCAAACTCATTTTTCCAATGCTGTCTAGGTACATTGTCTCTTCTACTGAGCTCTTACATTTGAGTGGCTGTCTTAGGAAATCCAGTGAAAGACGTTTACCCAAAAAACATTTTTACCTCCGTTTCAGATTAGTGAAAATAATGGCATGCTATTATAATATTATGCAGTTTCGTCCTTTTCACCACAAATGCACCCTCGCAGTGTATGTACTGGTATTTGTGTTACATCTTTTAAACGGATTTGACGAGTTTTGAAGGAATACAACTTAATCTTCCATGCGGAAACAGAAGCCAGTAAAAAAAGAAAGAATGGGACGCCTCTGGATAAAGGGATTAAAATATTTTATTTTCCCTGGTCCTTCATGTGATTACAATGCACTGAAAACTTTGCGATGCAATTGGGGATCTAAATGTCCATTTTTGTTTCTGACGGTTCTTAGCAACATTTGATAATCGAACGCATTAATTTGGGAGCGGTGAATGCTAAGATGTCTATTGTATAACTCGTACGAAGAAAATTCTATGGATGATTTCGAGTTTGATGAAACAGACCACCGTAATGAAATGTGTAGGCCGAAAATGAAAATTTATCATGGGTGACAATTACACCGAACATATTTGGAGAAAAGGAACAAAATGCTAGAGCGAAATTGAAATCGAAGTTCCTGATACAAAACTAGATTAAAATCTCATATTAATCTGTTAAGACAAACAGGTAACAAAAAACCTGGTCAACCATCAATATATATATTATTTGCCACCTCACCTTAGGATATAAAGCCACCATGATTATTTCTATATTCTGTACTTTCATACCAACTTCATGCAGTTGAAATACACATCTAAACCATACTGCCTTCTGCCCTTTGGGTCTATTTTCTGTATTTTTTCTATCATAACATAAGTGTTTTGTTCTTCCCGGCAAAAAAGTCTCTTGTGTATCATTACTTAATTAATTAGGCATAGGTCGGCCAGACATGACTACAGATAATATGCACGATCTGCTCGGAGTTGCCCTTGCGGTCTCGGACAGTGCGGCGAGTGGCTAGACTGGTAAAGCTATCGGTTTGCAAGTAACAGTTCTACTACAGTGGAGAAATATGTGCATGGCAGAGGGTCGATCAGACATGGACATATATTGCAATGTATGCACATGCAGTTACATTAACCCTTTCGCTGGCAGAAGTCCAATACGAAAACCCTGCTGCTCGTTGTCAGGGTCAGAAGTGGCATGTGTCCGATGTGTTCAAAGATGAAGATATTCTACTTTGCTTTGAAATATTGTTCCAACAGCACGCAGTCAAATAAAATGCCACTTATATTTCACCATTTAAAAATACTATAAACCATCATTTCTTTCACACAGAATGTGTCATAGAGAAACCATCCACTCCGACAGGCTGTGTTCACACTGTAAGAAAACCGAGCCGCATAACCTTAATCAGTGCCATATTGCAGTTGATTAATCGATGACACATCTAACTTGGTCATTAAGAACGGAATGTCCTCTGCAAGTTCCAGCTTTCCTTTTGTAATCCCGTCAATCTTCACTTCGAAATCGGGCAGTTAAAAAAACGAAATGATGATAGAGCCCCAAAAATGTGTTTATCGGGAATGAGCCGTACAATCCTGAGCCTAACAATTATAGAATAAATAGTTTCTCTGCTGTCCTTGAAAAGATACCTCTCTTGAAATTCCAGTTCTAGTTTTTATGTGGTTCCCGCAATGATCCAAAAAAATGTCCGTTAGCACAAGGTCCTGCTTTTTTCCCCCCCGTCTCAACGTTTTTCCCCTTTCTAATCAGCCATTAGCCTTTGATAAAATCTTATTTTCATTATCCTTCTCCGTACTTAACGGTTTCTGTCTCTTTTGATTTGATTTTTTAACACCTTGATTATTTTGCTTTCCTCTCGGCCTATCTTCATTTCCGCGCCTCTTTCAGTCTCTTTCCCCGTTCCTTGTTCAGCCTCCAAGCGGAGATTACGCCGCCTAAACAAATGTACTTTTTTTCTGCAAAGAATTTAATTTTGTTTCTACTCTGTCATGTCCTCTCTCTCTCTCTCTCTGCCTCCTTCCTCTTTGTGGTGCGTCCTTCTTTTTATCTATCTCGCTGAGGAGATGCCGTTCCCTAGTTCATACAGGAGAAGATGACATCTGGGCAGTGAGTTCTAAAAATAAACGTTAAGTCTGTCTAGTTGTCTGAGAATCTATAGATAGGTTGCAGATATCCTTAACAGACATCAGCTGATTGCAGGCGTTTATTAAGCTTGGAACGAATTATGGCGTGTTTTTAGATTTGTTTGTTTTTTAGGTTTTGCTTTAATTGAGGATCAATCCGATTACCGGTGCGTTGTGGCGAACATGATAAAAGATATTCACAGGTAAGTAAGTAACATAAAAAAAAAAATTAATTACACAATAATTATCGCCTATCACACCATGTTAAAGGCATTTACGACATATAAAAAGAAAGCAGAATAATGTGTTAGCATAACAGTCTCTCGTGTGGCTCGCTACATGTTTTACATTAATTTGTTCATGGTGATGGGCTGAATTTTCAAGTTTTATTTCCCGTAAACTTGTCTGCGTGGTTTGTGGCACTTTTTATCCTTCAGATGATGTCACTGAATGCGATAAGCTTATTTCACATTAATATGAAGTTGTGGCGTCTTTCATGGTACATGGTGACGGGAGAGAGAGAGAGAGAGAGAGAGAGAGAGAGAGAGAGAGAGAGAGAGAGAGAGAATCACGGTATTAGCTCAAAGTTCAAATGGTGATATTTGAGTATAACCGATGGTAGAAAACAATTAGATAACTTAACTCTTTCTGTCACCCATGCTTGTTGAGTGATGGAACCAAAAGATCAATTATGTGTGTGTGTGTGTAAGGTGATGGTGTGTTTGTGTGTGTGTGGAGTGTGTGTGTTTGTGAGTGTGGTGTGTGTGTTTGTGTGTGTGGTGTGAGTGCATTTAGCTTTTTTTTTTTCCTCTTTCTTGCTGCTTTGGTTCTTTGTATGATTTTCTCTAGAACGTTTGTCTTTATTATGAATTCTTGCGAATATGGTCATTGTTAGTCTCTTTTTTACCTCTGCCTCTTTTCTTCGCCTGAACAGATTGAGAAAACAATTAACCACCTATGTTTTCTGCAATTTTTTTCTGTTTTAAACTACAAACATAGCGCTATGCAACATTCTCGCTTTCTTAAGATATATACCAGCCGGAAAAGAGACAAATATCGTTATTTTTAAGACATTTAATTTTGTGTCATCTCGCGAGAAACTAATAGTAGGCAGACATAAGGCCGTGAAACGATTCTTGTCAAGTGATTGTCCCGATAGCCATTAAGTGTTAGGACTTTTGATCTTTTGATACGTGGTCCTGATAGAAAGGTCCAGATTTGTGGACCCGGTTACTGGGATAGTAGGGGAAATACCACCGTCTCCAGGTCCATGCCAGATCGTAAATTCTGTCCAATAGTTGGCGCTGTGGCAGGGGAGACAAGCCGGACTCGCTCACCGGGGAAAAGGGCGGAAATTGTATTGGCGTACTAGAGACGTGCAGGTGGCGATAAAGCTGTACGGAGAAAGATAACTTTGTGTGAGAAAGTGGACCTTATCACAATGGCTGCTGTGAATAACGGTCTGGACGTCATCTCATGTGTGGCCATGTTTGCCGCAACGGGATGTTCTGGTATTCTGTTCTATCGGTAGAATTCACCAGTACTGATTGATCATGGACAGTTTATAGTTCCCCTATTCAGTACCAGGAGAATGCTAACATTACTCTAGCATACGTTACCACCGTTTTCTCAAAAATTATTAATTCTTTGTGAACATTTTGCCAACATCACCGGTTTTTTTATTTCTTTCTACTTGTTGATAAAAAATGCTGTGGCAAAGGTACGGCATTGCCCTGTGTCATCGGATATAGCTGAATCCAGTGGTTCACCAAGTTTTGGCGAACTGGACGGATATCTAGGAAAACAATAATCTAGGGTTATTGGGCATGTACATTATATTTAAGAATGACGGATCCCACCATTTGATATCTGAGTAAAAACCAAGTGTAATGTACCCACTGTTTATTTGTACATTCTCCGTCTGTGTTGAGTATTTTAGCGTGAAGTTTTTTTTTTTTTTTGGTCATGTAATAAGTCTCCTTCAGTTCTCCCATATGTAAACAATTTTTACTGTTAACATTACTTTCTTATCAGCAGTAACTGGACTAGTGGACGTTATGGTTTTTGCTAAGTTCAATATGCAATTCGTTCATTACATGATATTCCTCTCACTCACATCTAATTAAGTGCCTGCCTAATTTGATTGAGAAGCACATTATAATTTAGTAACAAACCATTGCACATTCCTATCCTGATAATGGTTGATCAACGCCATCTTGGAAAGAGAGTTTTCCACTTAATTATTCCAACCATCTTTATCTCATTTGTAACGGACGAAGCTGTCGAAAAGTATCTGTTTGCAGAGGGTCAGGCTGTTTTATTGTACCATCTCTTATTATATTCTTGTCATGTATCTAATTTCTGATCCTCTTTCATGTCATGTAAGTAGATGAACAAGCTTGATGATATAGAACATAGAACACAGAGAGAGGAAAATCAAAATAAAACACCCATATAATATAAGTATTATAAAACTATGGGGATTTATCCACCTGTTTGTGTACAAATTTCAGTTAACTTTCTGAAACTGAAAACTATAAGAACACGGCAACATATTTCAAATTCAGCACTGATCTCAAGTTGTAGGTTGACATCTTAATCTCACCCCCCCCCCCAACCCCACTCACAGCCCTACTCCACTCCATATTTCTTCCCCCTGAGCTTTTGCAATAACCTTATAGGTCCTGTCAGTGATATATATGATAGAGAGAAAACCCTCAAAACCTGACCGAATCAGAGGTCCTGTACATGAGGAAAGAAATAAATTCAGTGTATACAGCACGGTGTTAGCGAGCACTGTCTCACTGCCCTACGATATCCGGAATTACTATAAAATGTTGATGAAAACTGTTTATACCACACGTCATCTGATGAGTTATGCTATTGTGACTATTGAGTTAATACGTAATTCTTAAGAAGCATTTCTGTTCAAAGCCATTGGCTGACAGCGTCCTAGTTCGGGAAATTCATGAAACATTTGCTGGCATAAGTCTGACTTACGGTAGTAACATAGAGTAGTGGTGATACGTTCATTTGAGATGTTGTTGATCTGAGGTAATACTGAACGATATTATTTTGTGTTTAAAAGGCAATGTTCGGCTCTAGATGATTAAGTCCCCCTTTCAACACTGCTACAGTTATATTACCAAACCAGAGGTTATCTAAGCCTTATCAAGCGGATAGATAGATATTAGTGCCAGACATTCTGACGTCGGTGTTTCCTGTATTAAAAAGTAGACAGATCTAAAGTTTAGTGGTTTGTATGAAGATCCAGTGGATAAACTAAAAGACAAACCGTTCTCATTTTCTGTTCTTCGATCACACTCCGTTAATTTAGGAATTTTTCCTGTGATGTTCTCGACTTAGGTTCAAGCTGACCCTAATTTGAGCCAGAGATGACAGGAAAAGAAGAGAGTACTTTCGGTGTCTAGATCTTGTACATGATTAAGTTTCTGGAAAAGCGATCGGGAGAGAAAGATTGAAAGATTTCGTATTGGTTGGCAGAACTATGTACACCAGAGCGAGAAAAGAGAGAGAGAGAGAGAGAGAGAGACAGACAGACAGACAGACAGACAGACAGACAGAAAGAGACAGAGAGAGACAGAGAGAGAGAGAGAGACAGAGAGAGAGAGAGAGTGATAAGGAAGGAGTGTGACAGAGAGACAGAGAGAAAAAGAAAGAGACAGAAAGAAAGATTCCCCTTTATCTCTCTTTGAAATTACGACGAAATACTGATTTAAATTGTAATAAAAACAGTAAAAAAAAAAAGGAAACAAAAGGAAGAGACAGAGAGAAATAAAAAGACAGAAGAAAAATCACACAAACTTCTTCTTGCTTCTTACCTGACAGAAGTGTTTTCATCATTACCCTTAATGTCACTACCAAGATACTATGATAAAACGCCTTTCTCTTGAAAACCTTCCATGATCAAAATCAATTTTTTATCTTGCATTGTGTCCTTTTAGAGCGCAGTGAACACGACGCAGTTTCCACAGGATTGAGATGATACCGTAAGCTGTCTTTAACTGATGTGGAAAGTTTTGTCTTAGAGTATCTGTTTGCAGATGTTTGAAGATGAACATGTTTTCGGAGCTAATTGTTTAGAATAGTTCAGAAACTTTTGTCAGCTCATTCTAAGGAGGAGAAATAAATTGACCCTCACCAAAAGCCATTTGTGAAAGTAAGTTAGAACAGTTCATCATAGCAGCAATAATGGCAAAGATACAACACCGACAACCAAACCCTTTTAAAAAGACAACACGAACAATCGCTAATCACAGCGGAAACAATAGCAGTGATTATAGCAGGACTCATATCGAGGTACGGTCATTGATCTTGCTACCACCGATCGCATAAC
>JBCAUA010015070.1:0-12958 GCA_038406235.1 Peronia verruculata | reverse complement strand
TTGGGGTAGCCTCCCCTCCCGACTAACTGGATAAAATAACTTTTTTACGCACGAACAGAGAGAAAGAGGCGCGTCAAAGGCCCAGATAAACCCCAGGGTCTAGCTGCACCAGTAGGCCCAAATAGCCGGCGCCAATTTTTTTAGCTGTCCTAATTACCCATTTCGCTCATTTGCTGAAGTTCTATATCAGCGTTTGTTACCATAGGTCTCCCCATTGTGTGTACAAAATTTGGTGCTTTCTTCACTGATTTGCAGGATTTTATCCTGACTCCAGTTACCAAGCTGGATACATTAACATTGCAATAGCTACCAAGGTTTCCTTTAGGGCTACCTCTCCTTTAGTCTATCCCTGTATGTGAAACTATAAAGTGTGACTAGGAAGTTCTGTGGATTAAAAGAATCCTTGGAAGCGGAAGATTGATTGGTGGGATGAGCGCTAAATGTGTATCGGAATTGACATGGAGCAGTACTGGACATTAAAATTCTATAAAAGATTAGATAAGTCATTTCTCCCCATCCCCCCCCCTTTTTTTTTCTCACCACCAGTAAATGCAAAAAGTGTGCTGCCAAAAAAGCTGAAGCGTAATGGTAATGGTATAAAAACGAAATTTGCATTTGTCCATACTAATTGCATAATCACTTTTTGGCACACATTATTACAGCATTTTTATCATTGTTATGATTTAAATAAAAGTCCACGAACTTTTTCAGATTTTTACCTCAGGAGATTCTTGCAATTTTGTTATTATTGAAGCTCTCCGTGCAATGAAAGAAGGCGTTAAACTATTACTACTGTTAATACAATACTATTACTACTGTTAATACAATAATAATACTGTTATACAATCTTTGAAATACAGTCAATGTTGATCAGATAATTTCTTATGTTTACCCCCTCATTTTCTAATCATAAATTTTGTATTTCAGAGAATTAAAAAATTCTTAAAGGAAAAAGAAATGTATTTTATGCTGCAAACTTGGGAAAATAATCTGATGAGTGTGGTCACCTTGAAGTTTTAATAGAAGGACGAAACCAAATAAAAAAAAAAAAAAATTCCGACACCCTCTATATTCAATAAGCCTATTTATCATAAGGCTTGAAATATCTGCTCCAGTCCCCTTGTTCTTTACTCATATTGTCAAATCCCTGCTAATTTTTAGCTCGCTGTTGGTGTTAAACATGTCAATGATGAGCTGGCTAAATACTGTAAGCTAATATAATGGTGACCCGAAAATCAAAAACAACGAAACCACAACATTTTTTTTTTATTGAATCTGTTTATAGAATTAAGACCCGAGTTCAGAAACAAGCCAGTGTACGGGTGACAAGTCTAAAAAGTTTTACCTACCGACTTCGTTTTCATGCAAATTACAAATACCTACAGGTCAAAACCCACATTCTATAGCCGTACAGCGGAGAGAGTTGTCGAATAAGTCAAGTTGTCTATGATGGAACAGTTGCTGAGACGGAAATCCTTCTGTGCACATGGCTTCTTGTGGAAATACCTCAGCTGAATGAATAAAAGTAGACCCGAATAAAAGACTTGCATGGAAGAATAAATCGATGGAAGAGTAGGCCTGAGTGCCGCTGTCCAGGCAAAATTTCCAAAGTCCAAATTTCTACCCACAAACATTCTCAGCAAAAATTGACAACTTCTAAAAGCCGAGATAATCCTACCTCTTAAGATTGAAAGGCTTAAGAAAAACAACAATGCTTGAAATCCTGTAGTTCACTTTAGGAATAAATAAAATCCTCAATTGTGTTGCCGTTAGTAAGTGAAAGTCGTGTCAGATGCAAAGATTACATACACAAGGGTTCACTTCAAGTCTATGAATTCAATGTCACCAACCTGATGACTAGCTCAGGTATATCTTAGTGATGTTAACTCTTCTCAAATGTACGCAATGTACACTGACACCGGTGTGAACTCATTAATACTGTTCACCAATGAATCGATACAGCTGATATTGTTTTGTTACAAAGCATGGGGACAACACCAATCACTTTAAAAATATGTTAAGGGCCCGTCCATGATTGCCATAATTTTGAAAATCTGAACCACGCAAAACGATATGTGAATGAAAATTAAACAAGAAACAATTTGAGATACAAGACTAAGAATGCCAAATCATGGATCTAAATGGACACTGAAAAAAAAAATGTATTTTTTTTTCTTTTTGTTTATGTATCTTGACTACACATCACACATTTATTATTTTTTTGACGCCGTCTATTTGGGCCAGCTGACCCAGCTAGACCCTAGAGTATTTGGGCCTATTGATGCGCCTCTTTCTTTCTCTTCGTGCGTAAGAAAGTTATTTTATCCAGTTAGTTATGTAACTTGTCGGGAGAGGAGGCTATCCAAACTACTTCTTCTCCCCCTCCCCCTCCCCAAATGCGAACAGACGCTCCCGTGTGCGAGCCAACGAAAAATTGTTAGGCCTTTGCTTTGTGGTCCAACTTTTTTATTTGCCTATGCTTCCTCATTGCATTAGTAGGCCCAGATAGACACTCCATATTTTTTAATTGAGACATTTCGAGATTTAGTGACGACGGATTTTGCTCACACACTGGTTTGTCTACTAGGACATGTTCTACCCGTGTCAAGTAAGCCTTGACGAATAACCAATAAACACACATGTCATGCATTTGAAACAAAGCCGCATTTGAACGGTCATGTAATCATCTGTGAATATCTCATTGGTATTTCCTGTTTTCTTACTCATAAGTTGCTCACATTTATTATTTTTTCTTCTGATCTTGTGCCGTGCGAGCTCTAAATGTGGACACAATTCCCTCCTGTGAGCAAGAAAAGGGAAAATGAAAAGTGTCGTAGTATGATGTGTAACCCAGAGATATAAACCCACCTTTTTCACAGCCCTAATCACTGTACTAATTGATAATCTATGCAGAGAGGAAATGAAGCACAGAATACAATATTTATAACAAACTATAATAAAGCCTGTCCTAGTAGTCCATTCGCAAAGCATGTCCAATACCGCCAAAGAATGTCCATCAATTTGTTGTAAGAATAGCACAATATAGATTTAATTTCTACAGCCGTCTGTTTCTAGTCTGTTTGATAGTTTCTTCCTTCGTGAACCTTGAGTACGACAACTTTGTACCTAACAATCTTGTATACAATCTCCAGATGAGAAAGAAACATTCTAAATTGGAATTTACGAGTATAACAACCCCCCCCCCACACACACACACACAAAGAAAGATACGTAGGAGCGTCATGAGTTGGGACTATTTCAGGAAAGCAACTATCAGTTTGCAAAATTAAATGTAATTTTGTCAGGCGAATGTGAAAAATCAAAAAATTAACTTAAGACGGTTGAACTGCTGAATATGACGAAAATGAAATTATTTTGTCTGTAACCTCTGAGAATATTTACCGGAGCCGTAGCAATCATTTTTAAGATGACGTGGCAAACCACGTGGGCAGTGTGCTCTCACTGAGAGCTCTAATGGATAGTTAAGAAAAAAGTAAAGAAATGGATAATATGGCAGAATGCCGGAAACTGGGACTATAAGAAATAAAGATTCTCATGAAATAAACTTCAGATGTTTTAAGTGGCATTCTAGATTTTCAAGATGGCGTCACCACACACGTAGGTAATGGATCTCACCGTCTATGCATTCTACTTATTTCCACAGCTAGAGGTAACCATAGAATAGTTCATATTCGACCAAGCAAAAACCTGGAAATCCCAGACGGAGCATTTGTACCCCCCCCCTCCCCCATTAAAGCGTCCAGTCCCAAGAGCATTCTCATAGACTTTTGTAATTGTCTCTTTGCAGATAGACCTTTGTTATTATCATTTGAAAAGTAGAACTGCAGACAGCACTTTGAAGTTCTTTGTAGAAAACAAAAAAATAGCCAACCTAAGGCTCTACTAATTGGGTGGAGATAGAATAAGATTTAATCAGTGTGTGTGTGTGTGTGCGGGGGGGGGGAAGGAACCTATGACTCAGTTTCCCCCAAAATGTCAGATATTAGTTTGTAATAAGTCTCAGCTCGCGATTAGTCATTTGTTGATCTATTCTTCAGTTGATTTTCCATTTTAATCTATCCAGATAATTTAAACGGGGTGCCTGTAACTTTCATTTAAAAAGTTACTCAATTACGTTTCACGGGGGAATCGTTTTACTATTAGGGTAACATTTCACCTGCAATGCGACTATTTTTTTTCTTTCTTTTCTGTTTTCATAACTGTCACTATTATCATTTTCTTGAGGCGGGAGAGCGGAAAGGGGAGGGGGAGGGGGATATGTTTTGAATAGGTAGTCAGCAAAATGGCATAATATGAAGTATATATATAAAATATGTATAGGAATACAGGGATTTTGTTTGAGGGTATCCAAATGTAGCAAATTTGTTAAGGATTTTTTTTTTGTTTGTTTCTCATTATATAAATAAGAAAAAGTAATATACAGTTTTGCACCATCTTTGAAGAACTTGGCTATATTATAGTAACTTAGACATTTTTTTTTTTTGACAAACAAATAATTAAACAAACAAACAAACAAACAAAGAAATAAAAATACTATTTCAATCATGGCGTTAACAAGCGTTTACTAACGTAAGCTTCAAAGGAATACAAAATTATGCATAAAAACAATTTCCTGTGTTAGGGATTAATTAGGCATATCTTATTTCATCTATCCTTAATTGGAATGTATATAGCTATAGCATGGAAAGAAAAAATGAAGAGGGAATGAAAAAAAATGTTTATTTCTACTGTCGAACAACGAACACACCAATCATAGCATTATTCTTAATGAAACCTACAGCAGTACATACATAACAGGTAAACTGTGTCACCTGAGACTTTTTTTTTTTTTTTGTAAATTCAGCCAATGTACCTCCCCAGAACTTAAGTTATAATAAGCCCGATTATCTTTTCCGGGAGGGGGGGGGGGAGTGGCTTAGGTACCATAAGTAGATAATAAAATAGTAATGCTGATAGTTTTGCAATATTTCAACAAGAACATACAAGAAGTACATGTATTACATTGGAAGGAGAGGTTTTTGTAATTGCCTGTATGGGCAGTCGTGGTGCACAAGGTCTCAATTTTCAAACTGTTTTTAAATGATGTTACTATACACAATCCTAACAATGGCCAGGAATGAACTTAAATTACATGTCATGTTATGACTTTTTTCCACTGTGTGTCAGTTATGTTACTCTACCACAACGAGTTGAGATGTGTAAAATTTGTAGCTCACTTCATCTTAACAGACATTGCATGCAGACAGTAAAATTTATGACAAATGTTATTCATTATATTAAAATTCCTCACTCCCAATATTCAAATGGCTAGTCATTAGCATAAATCTCAATTGAAAAAGGTTTTACAACTGTATATAGAAATAAAAAAATGAATCCTGTGAGCTGTTATAATTTATCATGACATTACATAATACATGATTAAGATCTGAACTATTTGTCCTTACAACATCACAGGCATTTGACCATTTGTGTAATGGTGACAATATAAATTATTTTAATACAGCATTGTGAGAAGCAATACCTTTGTTGACTGAGACAAAATTCCGCATGCTACAATAGATGTCATTTATGACATCATATTTGACAATTTTAAACTGACAAAAGAAAGACAAAATAACGAGCATTTTACTTAAATCATGTAAACTCTGAACTTTAATATCTTTTTAAAAAATGCAATTAAATGCGTTTTAAATAAAGCAAAACAGTAATAAATAAATGAAAAAATAATAAGTAGAAAAAATAAATAAATAATAAATAAGTAAATAAATAATAAATAAATAAATAAATAAATAATCATATTGCCAAGGAAACAAATAAATAAATAGACAGTGATAGCAAAATTTAAAACCCAAATATCAATGTAAACATGCTTTTGTCTTTTGCTTTAGATCACCATCAACTTGGAAAAACATATTTGACGCATTATGATAAATATCAAATAAAAATAAAAACATAAACACATCCTCACACACATACACACACACAAAACCAGAAGTGTAGTTTAAAATGCAATACATTATCTATCAGCATAAATCCTTTCAAAGCAATAGTGTTTTCCCTTATCGTCTTAAGCTGATCTCAAAAACATGAAACATCAATTAGTTTATAAATTTCATCTAATCCTTAATACCGTTCTGAAATGTGCAATAAAAATGTCATAACATGCAAAGAACTTGTATATATAGAGCCAGATAGAAAGAGAGAAAGAAAGTAAAAGTAAAGAATTAAAAAAAAAAAGAAAGAAAAGAGGAAGGATGAAAGAATGAAGACAAGAAAGACAGACAAAAACGTTAAGCATCTTCATATGTCACCATCCTCTTTGTTTGTTATTTATTTTTCACCATAGCGTGTTCAAACTCATTGAAAAGATTTTATATGAACTCCATAAATCATTACTTTACATACCAACAATTAGATCTAATTATTCTTATAGGTTTCAGGAGTTTACATGATACACAATACACAGACAGATATACAAAATGAATGATAGATTGGGCTAATAAAAGTGATGATACGCTAAGCTCCAAAAAAAAAACTAATGCTCTTTCAAAAAATATTGAGAGATAGCAACGTTTTATAAAAATAACTTTACTAATATAGCACATTTTCAAATGTTTTAGCAACATTCAACACACAAACTTGAATAAGTAAGTGACAAAATGAATATATTATATATGCACAGACAAGTGGAACAGCAAGCACAAAGAATACAATTTTGTTCCAATGCAAAAACTCATTCCCTCAACCTGTCGTTCAGCCGCCTGGTGAAAACACTAGGTCTAAGGATTCTTATACTCATATCTTGCTCTCAATAACTTTGGTCCGTAAGTACTATGTTCTTTGGTTAATGTAAAACACATTTTCAATGCAATGTTTCTCAGAGCCAATTATGGCGAGGAAGGAATTAATCACTCAAAAGTAACAACTCAAGAACGTTACTGGAAGACAGGAGAAATCACAAGTCTCTCATCCCTTTATAAATTTCTTCTGGTTTAAATGGCCTCTTCTTTTAATTTCGTAGAGATATGAAGTTTCAAACTTGTATAGAAATGCTGTCATTTTCAATTACCTTTCTGCTTGCTGTAGCAATCTACCTCTCTTCTTCTGGTTTGCTTTCTTATCGTACACATTTTTGTATCCTGTTACACTCTCAGTCATTTCATTGCCTTCAAAATCTCAAGTGTAATTTTGCGGTTTGTCATCTATGTTTTGCCCCATAATTTCATTCAGTCTATACTAAGCTCCCCGATCATTGTGTTCCAGTATGACATTATTAGCTGCAAACGGGTTGACATGATTTACTACATTCAAAACCAAACCAAACAAATTTGCTTTTTGTTTGTCTTTTATTTTCCTTCAGACTTTTTGACAAGAGTTTTCTCACATGGAAAGCCTTTTAAATATCTTAGGTAAGTTTGATCAATAGGTCACTCGCATGCGAGCAAATAATAATGCCAGCATTTACTAATTTAGACTACCATGGCTTTGTTTTGCCATGCTTGACGATTTATGACCATGTGAAATTTTAATAATTCCGAAAGTTCTTATCGAACGAACAAGGGGCATTACTGATGGCCTGTGTGCAGAGAAATACCTTTCAATAGTTATCTCCCTTGGGTTGAAAGAATGTGTGTTTATGTGTGTGTATGTATGTGTGTGTGTTTTCATCCAGGCGAGAAGGGCCTCGGACATAGGGATGAGTGGGTGAGTATAGGACCAAATGGGATGGGTGGGTGGATGGGATTAGGGGAGAAAGGGTAGGGGACGAGATATGGAGAAGTACTTTGTAATAGCGAAACGGAAACTATCGGCCTTTGGTTTCAAGGACCGAGATTTGCATGTGAGTGAATCTGTCCTTTTTTTTTTTTTTCTTTTCAAATATTCGTCATCGTTTCTGACAGATCATTGTCTAAAGCAAATTGAAGCTTTGTAATAATTTTTCTGCCCTGATCGCTGACAAATTCAACGGTGATCAGCAAACCTCAAATGAAAACCAGGGAGCTTCTGAAAACATACATTTAAAAGATTTCATGAGAGATGGTTATCGTTAGACTTAGAATTATTCGACCAGAATATAGTTGAGCACGTTTTCATTCATCTGCCTAGGACACATAGAGGAATATTATTGATGTATACAATCAGATGCCTCAAAACAGAGTTAGGTAAAGGTAGGAAGGTGATAAGTGATCTTATCGGACTATATTGAGAGACCTAAAGCCGAAAATAAAGATAATGTCAATAATATAGAACAATTCTCTAGAATGATTTAGAACATTTTTCGAAATGTTAATTTCTGTATTTGAAAGATGAATTGCAGAGATGAAGGAACATGTATAACACTTTGGATAAACTTTTGTGGAATGGGCAAAAGTTTGTCAGAGAAAAGGAAAATTTGAAATTATACTGTTTGTTCTCTCAAGAATGTTTCAGTATCTCTCAACATATGTCTTAAACCTTATCTAGAGGTTGAAAGACAATAGGAAACCGTAGCATAGGTCGATCAAATCCAAATGTCTTTTTGGACAAATGACAAATATCAACCTGGATGATAATATTTTATATCAAAACTGAGCCTTTTTACGGTGTGTATGATTTTTTCCCAAGAGTCTTATACTTTAATTCAACTCTTTTCTTTAGCAAACCGCAATTCATTTTAGTTTTAATTAGATTTTCAGATTTAGATTTTGATTTACTAGAGTTTGGTAGGGACGGGGTGGGTTGGAGTGAGGTATGTGGGTGACGAGACATGATAACGCAAAGCAGTTAAGTTCCTTTTCCAAGGTGTTTGCAAAAAAGTCAGATCACCCATCTGAAATATGTAGGAAACAAATAACATTATAGTTAGTGTTCGCAGTGAAAATCTTCCGATCAAAAATTATCACACGTACACGACATTTCACAATAGGACATTAAAGAAAAAAAAAATTACCTAGATGCACTAATTAAGGAGGCATATGAAAAAAAAAAAAAAAAGAAAATGCTGACTAGAATTAGATGCTTTTATCGTCTATGCTGCGAATTCCGCGCCGCCGTTTTTCCCGCACCTAGGGGAATCCCCTTCTGATCTCGCGAGAATGATTAATACCTAATTTGAATACATGAACGGGACTTCGAGAGATTTAGGCTAAGTAGCCAAAAATAGAGGCGCGGATTTCACAGCACTATATATAAAACTCAGATGATCTTACTTTTTCAAATATCGAGCGATTATCGTGATCACATAACGCAATAGTGTTATGTTATTTTTTGACCACGGTTGTGGACAGCTGAGATAACCATCACTACAGAAGGCTGAAAAGCTTATAAAAACCATCCATACCTTTTTCAAAATTGAAAGGCTACATCACAATAATAATTTTAATAATAATAATCATACTGATACAATGCGACGGGAAAGGGTATGCGAAAAGGTTATTATTGCGATTGTGGAGGCTTGGCATAGCGAGGAGACCATAGCGATCATCGAGTGGCAGAGGTTATCAAACTGTGGAAATCGTGATGCTGGGGACAGAAGCAACAAAAGGAAGAATCCGTCAAGAATGTGCTGGCTGTCGGAAGTATGGACGGTTGGAGTACTGGGAAGGGAAGGGATGTTTAGCTATACTGTTGATCGCAAAAACCCATAGGAACAGTTAACTGGGCTGTCAGGTGAGCGAGTCAGCTCAATAATTATGTAATCTGTTGTTTTTCTAAGCCTTTCAATCCTAAGAGATAGGATTATCTCGGCTTTTAGGAGTTGCCAATTTTTGCTGAGAAATTGTGTGGGTAGAAATTTGGAAATTTTGCCCCAACAGCGGCACTCAAGGCTACTCTTCAATCGATTTTGAACTGCCAAGGGTTCTTCAACGTGCGTAACGTACACACGGGACCTCCAAAATCTATTCGCCCTTATCCGAGAAGGCTAAACGTCGGGCTTCCCTACCCACAGGAAGCCAGGGACCGTTGAGACAGTGAAAAAAATGAGGGTTTTCGATCTTCGTGTCCTATCATCCCCTGATGCAGAACCCGCGAGTCCATCCCGGACTGTTTACTCCATGAGCAGACGTCATACCCATTGAGCCACTGCGTCCCCGTAATAATGTAATCTACTTGCTGGTTTCATTTTATACTGGTGCAGTGATGGAACTTTGGATTGGCAACACAGTGCTATACCAATGATACCTGTTGACGGCACAGTACCGCACGCCTTAGTACCTGTTGATAGGTGGGCGATGCCAATCTGATGTCTGTGGAATTGCAATCATCCCAGACCCCCAGACAGAGCTGTCGACGGCAGGGCCTTGCGAACGCACGTACGATCAAGGGCATCAAACAAAGCTTTCATTACCAATAAAACCACCAGCTCACATCGTTAGTCTGGTTCTGAGTTAGTTTTACGTTGGGACTGAGATCATCAGATCCCGCTTTTCCCTTTCCCTACCCAACTACTTTGTTATTGTTACCTTTCTAAACAGATGCCAAACAGAACAATGAATGAATAGATCACATCGTTGTATTTACAGTAAAAAGTGCACGCCTCTTCCCCTTTCTCTTTTGCGTTTGAGCAACCTGATTACTCACAGCTTGTTTCACTTCCTACCATGCACCGCACGACACTGCCTCCAAATGTGAATATGCACGGGTGAGAGATGCGTTTCAAAAATGAATACAATCATGTCTGACTAATATGATAAGATATGGGAGTGAGGAAGGGGGGTATTTCTGTGGCGAATGAGACACCATCCGATGTTGCTGCAATGCCATGCTATCCATCCATCCATCCATCCATCCATCCATCCTTATGTCCAACCGCAGATCCAGCCGGAAATAATATGTACATATATTCTGTTGATAACATCCATCAAACCAGTTATGCCGTAATGGATATCTGAATCTTATTTAAACGAAAACAATACGTTTATAATGATCTTAGAAGTGAGGCCTTTGACGAGACACAAGCGCCCCAAATGAATTACATGTACTCGCACAAAGAAATATAATTTACGACAAAATACTCAAGTCCTAGCCTGAATAAAACTCCTCAGAAAGAAATACCACTACCAGCAACACAAAACGGTTGTGTTATGCAAGGAATATTAAAATAAGAATTATAATTACCCGGCAAAAATCCCCCTTTTCCCCGTGCAATGTGCATATTTACGGTAATGTCTCCGGCATACGGTACCAGAACACAAGGCCGGCCGGACGGGCCAATCTAGCACAGATCTGGAGTTAATACGCTGTTATTGGAGCTAATCAGAGCCAGACCTGGGCCAGCTGCGCGCTCACCGTGTTCTATCTGCGGCCGTGCCTGACCACAATCTATTGGTCTGCAAACCAAAGCTAATCACGCGCAGTGAAACAACACCCAAAGGAGCACTTCATCTCAATCCCTCATGCTTCACATGCAAACGGAGGGCGACCTCCATGGAATACGTTTTATAAAGTACTCTGGCGTGTGAGAGATACAGGATCTAAGCCTTGTTTTATGTTAGGGCGCAGGTACGAAGCCTAGTGTCGAGTTACATAGTGCCAAAACACTGAGCCAAAAGCATTCAATCACTACTGTAACAACACACCAGCAATTGACTACATGACTACAATAATTGTGCTGATGCGTCCGTTAAGTGAAAGCCCAAGTCTGCCAATGTCAAATGGTTAAAAACTAACGTCTACCAGTATCAACGTCAACAAATTCTTTCATCTCAATCGATCTGCAGTTTCCAAGATAATGATCTCAAAACCTGTATTTTATTTTATCACTATTATTATCATTATTTATTTATTTATTTAGAAAGACATGGCTAAACGAATGATTTAGCTGCCGCTGCGTGATCCTCAATACCGAATCTTACAGAGGTAGAGGAAATAGGAAAACTTGAGGTACAATACATAGTAGAAGAGATAAACAATGAGAAGAGAGGAGATACAGAGAATCTGAATCTATGCCAAGTAGGTCTAGCCTATGGCAGAAACAAACAAACAAACTAAACATTCTCTCGTTTGATTCATGGCAGGGGTGGACCAATCCAAATCTCACAAATGTAAACGTTTATCTGATTGGTCGGTGCCATCCTGTCTGCTGGCACGGAGAAATTGATGGGCGAGCAGAGCTGAATAAAGTGCTACACGATTGGCCAATATCGTTAAATCTCAGCCGCTTACAAAAAAAAAAAAAAAAACGCACACACACAACACAAGAAGAAACGAAAGAATTAGACAGTAATGTTTAGTTGTCTTATTTCTTTATTCTTTAGCATGCGTTTGTTAAGTGGAAGGAAGGCAAAACCGATAGATAAAACCACCAGGCCCGCGGGCTAAAAATACAAGCAGAGGCAAAGATCAAGGGGATGATAAGAGAAAGAGAAAGCCACACACACATCCATTGCACGGCTCTATTCACTCACAGGAGTCACGGAAATGGAGTGCGGAGGGGTTGGTTTGCAAAAGAAAAACAGTCAGTTAAATGGTAGAGACAGAGAACTCGTTAAATTTGCTCCATGAGCGAAAACAAAGTAGGCCTCCATGTTATGTTCCGTAAAGTCTCCAGTGTGCTTGTTTATTTACGGATGCATCAAAGTAACGCAGGGTTTTAATATTAAATGACAGACGAGGAAGAAAGAAACAGATAAGGGAGAGTACCAAGAACATTAATAATATCAATAGGAATAATAGCGACAATAAAGGTAATAACAACACTAACAACATCAACAATAAAAATAACAAGAGGATGACAATGACGACAAAGAAGAAGATCAAACAGTCGGACATACTGATGTCAGTTCACTCATCAACCCATCCATCCATCCATCCATCCATCCTCTTTCTCTAGGTCTGGTCTTCCGCTGGTCAGTCTTGTCCCCTAACCTAGGCGTCCTTACACCAGGCCAGACACCCGCGGTAGGCATTGAAGGCTGACTGTTTACATCACCAGATTTAAAACGCCGTTTAAAAAATC
>JBCAUA010015059.1:0-12959 GCA_038406235.1 Peronia verruculata | reverse complement strand
ACTGCGGCTCTCCTAGTTCTTTTTGATCTTTCGGTTTTCCTTTGGTGAGTTTTGCCCTGTTGAGGAAGTGCTGGCATAGGACCGGCCTTTCCTCGTGTGGAAGCTTTGCACCTGACGTCCCCTCCTGGAGGCTGCCACTTGGAGAATGATTTAACTCAAACAACTCCCTTTATGGCAGTGATAGTCCAAATGCGACTTAGCCATGCGGCTCAGAGGCTGATAGGTTAGGATACTGCACATTTCCCTCTGTAATAGAGATACAGCTCCTTTGTAAAGAGGACACTCCCAAACACACATTTAATTTACACGACAAGGCAGGCTGCTAAGAGCTAACCGCTCGCAGTCCACCCTGGGATTAGAATCAAAGTGTTTCTTGATAGGCGAGTAATGGGAATTCAAATAGCCTTTTCAGTTTCATCTTGGAGATAATAAAGATCTATCAACACTGTGCTTGAAATGGGCTATTAATTTAGTTTAGCTCTAGGCCTAGTACTAGTAATAAATTCATCAAAACTAAACATGTCAAACTGAAAGATAATATATTTATCGCTGGAGATCAAAAGGTCACTGATTTATGAAATTGATGAAGGTTAATAAAAAACATCAGATATCTGAAGAAAGCATGTGTGACAAAACAGAGCTTAATCTGTAATCAATGAGATAACCACCCACAGGAGTTTGAAAGATGAAACAGAGTGCAGGTGTGACTTTTCGAACCTGGCGTGTCTATGGCGAGCTCTTTCAGGGGAAATAATAATGTAATTAAACCATATACAAGTCATTTATATATGTACAATATATGTAATATATTCATGTCAATGAATGAAACTGCTTCCAAGGACTATATTCATTGTTTCAAAATGGTCTTTTCAGTTACTGCAAAATAACGATGAAATGAAAAGTTTCTGTTCTGGGCAAATTTCATAACAACCGTAATGGGGTGTATTACATTTGTGATACTCTTTATCACTGACAAGCAGAATTTTCATAATGGACTAAGATCTGAAACATATAACAAAGATGGACTAGTTGAGGTTCAAAATATAGAGACTGCAAACAGGAAGACAGCAATTTAACTGAAAATACCTTTTTCTTAATTAAATATCATAGCGTTAAGAAAAAAAAGTTATGTAGGACAATGTAGAGAAATGTCTTCGCAACAACAACAACAACAAAAAAACTTTGTTTACCCTTAAGTGTAGTGATATTGGTTATTTCACTAAGTAACCATACTAAGCTATAGGCATGTTTCAGATTTTAATTTTAATCTGCAGTCAAAGGGCAAAGAAATGTTTTTTAACACGTTTTTAAACGCCATGTGATTTTTCACACAACGGTATCACTGTTGAAAACATGATATTGCTATGCCACCTCGCGGATAATTGCATGAGTGACTCAAGTGTTTACAGACCGACCGAAGTAGCAAAACAGCTGACCAGTCAGGAGGCTTAATTTACACCTCCTTTTCCACAAAGCCAATCACAAGTGCTGTCCCACATGTTGTTAAACAAAGAAATGGTTACAGGTTAGTCAACAATGTGGCCTGATTATGCAGTCATACATCAACCATCACTTCCATTCCTTTGTCTACCTGTTCCCTCCACCCGAGTTCCCATGTTACTGCACATCTAACACTGTGCGTTTCTCTGAAGTGGACAGTATGATGTGGAATTATACAATAAGTACTCGGGCATCTTGGTCCGACACCGGGCTCTTAGGCGGATTTTTTTTATTTGGGAGCACCCAGAATGGGTTCTTAGAGGGGAAAATTATAGAGGAAAAATTCCATTTCCCAGTACAGGCGGGTTCTTAGGCGGACTGGGCTCTTAGGTGGAGACCACTGTAATTGAATGGTAAATTTGTGAGAATTTGATCCGGATTGTACGACTGATTGATAGAATGATGCGTTCAAAACACGAAACACATTTTCCTTGAGTAACATTCAGTTTAACTATCCAAAATACCAAAATCGAAGTGGACATGCTTGCTATACACTTTATGTCGCAAGGTCATATCAGCGTGATTTAATAAATTTCCCACAAAGTCTGTGGGTTCTCTTCTAGTATTATATCATATATTATATTAAAAAAAAAAAAAAATTAGAACTGTTGAGATGGGCAACATAATATAAATTTCCACCTATATTACACTGTTAACAACTCACAAGAAATTTATTTCTGCCATTTCAAGCCAACAAATATTCACCATTTCTTTAGATGAATGTCTAGTTCTCAATTTTCAACAAACTGAAAGATCCTGAACTTTGGATACTTGATCTACATGAAAGTCATGCTTCAATAGCATGTTTTGCAGAGTTGCAGACCTACAAACACACACAATAAAATGGATTCATAGTAATGTCGGTATTAATTTCAATGAAGTAAACATTACTAGATATTTTCATCTTCAATCAACATCACCACAAACGAAAAAAGAAGTTATACATACAAGATCATATTTAACACCTTGACCTGTGTTAATCAGTAAACCCCATATCGCTGTCACAAAGTCGGGGAGAAAAGGAGAGAATTCCTCATCATACTTTTGTGCATATAATGCCACATTGTCACAAACTTGAGACTTTGTTTGTTCCAGTAATCCAGCTTCTTCTTCATCCTGGAGAAGAAAAACAACAATAAAATGCCACATAAGCAAAACAATTCTTAAATTGAAAAGATAATCTAGCTACGCGAATGTTTCATGCAAGACAGACAAAACCACATTACATTATAGTAAAACAAACCTGGGAGATATTCACAAGAGTGTTGTGATTCATAAATGCTAACAGTTTGTTTGGAACTTAGTGTACTAAACATGTTGTTTAAACACATCAAGTAAAATATCGAAAAAGGTATCAAGACAAAGACTACAGTTCGTGAAACAAATTTCTGTTGGTATTTATTGTCTCTAGCAAATAATAATGAAGGAATGTGTAAAATCATTACTAAATCTTGATCAACATAGCACAGCCTCCTGTGACCTCCACTGATTCATCTTTTCTTCAAAAAAAAAAAAAAAAAAGAGAGAGAGAGAGAGAGAGAGACAGAGAGAGAATTTAATGTCCAAAAATATTTTCTCTATACAATTCAGACTCTTATATCTCTTTCAAATTTAAAAAAAAAATTTAAAAAATAGACTTTTTTAAATGATGTCAGGTCAGAGGTTATCAGAAAACTTACCCCAGTCTGCAGCAATTTATTGTCTGCACTCAACAATTCCAGGAAACGTGTCATCCAATCCTTCATATTGTCCTCAAAATGTTCAGGGAGATCCTGAAATGTAAATGATAATCTGTAAAATGTGCCACGGAGAGAGAGAGAGAGAGAGAAAGAGAGAGAGAGAGAGAGGAGAGAGAGACAGAGAGAGAGAGAGAGAGAGAGAGAGCACAACTTGCACAGGGTACGAATTAAAAAAAAAAAATTATCCTGGACTATTTACTTTTCCCTGAAAAAAAAAAAGAAAGAAACAACTCCAAATTGCTGACCTGAAACTAATTATTTCAACATAAAGGGCACATGCACATGAAACTAAATTGATAATAAATGTGTAAGCCTTTTATTTCTCTTGTATTTGTACCAGAAAGTAGGTGCTCTCATGCATCAGTCATAAATATCATGCGCGCATAATTTATGACTCCAGTCTATTATAATTTTGCAAAGTACACTTTTGTTTGATGAAAATAATGCATTGCTGTATCCAGATAAGTCCCATCATTACAGAAAAATGAAAAATCCTACCTGGAAATTCAGACTGTAAAAAATCTTGCAGATTAGCAAGATGCTGCTGAAAATAACTTTCAGTGCTGTGGGATCACTAGCGTGTTTTGTAGCCAGGTCCATTGTAGCCTAAGGACAAATATATTTAATCTATACACTGTATTTCATTTAGCATAGTGTGTTCAGTAACTAACAACACTGACAACCATCTTAGCATCTATAAATTGACAGGAAAAGCAGTGAAAAAATAATCTCATCAATCTTGTGACTAGAATCCTTAATAAACAGGTATACACTTCAATCCATGTATTTTTAAGTCTGGCGTATCAAATCACCGAATATCATTTTCAGATGAAATCTTCTTACCATTTCAATTTTTCTTGATAGCGACCACATTTTACGGATATTAAGTAAACTTTTGTTAGTGCATGTGTATAAGAACAACAAATATCAGTCTACAAATTCTCTATGTTGTTTTACAGGAATCATTTCAGCCACTCATTTTCCAGTCTATAGAATGACTTCACCATTTTTTCCAGAATAGCAGCATACATTTCATTTTAATATAAAATACACATTAGCATTCCTTTTATAATGACCCAATGGCTCTTTTATGTTTTATAAAATTCCACAATGCAGTGATTGTTAATTTATGTAGACATGGGGTTAGAATACAAAAGAGGAATTATTTTTTCATGACAAGACATTTGGTTTTATTTAGTTTTACTTTATAAAAGGTTGTCTACGATCTACATAAAAAACAACAACAAAATAAGATATCCAACTCAGAGAGATGATACTAAAGATCACAACAAACCTTGAATAGTTCTGTCAATGATGATGCAAAATTGTCCAACACAAATTTAATTTCCTCCCAAAGCTCCTGCGATTTGAATTCATGGCGATATCTGACATTAAAACAAAATGCTCATTGTAAACATACATGTACAACAGATGCTTCCAATGTACCGTCCATGTTAACAAATGCTCTATCATTGTGATCAGCATTAAACAAATTTGATATGCATTTATTGAGAATTAAAGCCACAACTGTTTAAATGCTTATCATTATTTTGCAAACACACTATTCTGCAAAAAAAGAACATTCTAAAATATATTAAAAGTATATGAATTTTCCCAGTAAGACAGAACCATATTTCAATTTTGTCCTCTTTGTTAACAAATCTCACCTCATGGCAACATAAATTTAAAATCCTGATCTGAGTATTTCAAGATGTTTACCTTTTGAAAATTGAATGTGCTGTCCTCAACACACCATTAATGACATTAAAGTCACCCGTCTGAAATTTTCCAATCATTTCTGTGAGAAGTCCTGGCCACTTTTTGGGGAAATCTTCTCTGCCAATGATACTGATGGCATCACTAAGCTGAAACCCATAAAATTCATATTAAAATCACTAACTGATTACACATCATCGAGTGTACAGCGAATTACTGGAACATGTTTTTATTTCACACAATTTGAACATAAAATTGAATTGTGACCACCTATAACTACATTCGCCTGAAATCTCCTGTCTGAATTAAATGACTAAACAGGTTTAAAAAATTTTGTGCAAGGCAGATCTAACCAAATGTTAAAAGAAACACAACCTCCAAACTTTGCTTTACATATGTAGCATTTTACTGGACAACTAACACAAACAGTGTGTATATTTTTATATATTAAGAAAAAAAACAAAACAAAACAAACAAACAAAAAGTGAGTGAAATCAAATATATGCTTATTACTGAATATAGGGTAGTGAAAAGTTAAATGATGTATGGTCTCATTTCTTCAACAGAAGATCTCCTACCACTGTTTGGTCCTTTCTCTATATCCTTATTATTGAGGGCGAAGGCTATCCTGAGCTTTTCTTACTAACCTGTTTTTGAACTTGTTCCGGGCTTTTCAACATTAGTCCCACAATACATTGTTTGATTGCTTCTCTATCTTCAGCATGAATCTTATCTGGAAATCCTTCCTCCTGAAATGCAGCAACATCAATAACTGGGATCAGAGCGAGCATTGTTAATATAACAAAAATGTAAAATGACTATTTGAACAAGTCACCTGTGAATAATTCTAATTCATCCTTCATGTTTGCAAGACTAAACATCAATTCTTCAGTATTATGCACCAATCATAAATCTTGACTCTGTCTATAGATTCACATCATACAGAGAATTTGGTGAGATGAGAGTGTAACTACAGACTGTTTGATGATGGGTTTTGATATGATCTGATCTGTTCAGTTTTCTTTAAATCTCTAATGTTGCTTTATTTCAAGTGGAACTGTATACTTACAATTCTCCAGTTCCGCTTTATATAATTTTTGAATGTGACTGCTGCAGAGACTCGGATGTGGGCAACTGCATCATCCTTTCCCATCAAATGTAACAGCAGAAGTGGGTAGTTCTTATTGCTTTCCACTGACTCCAAAAATTTCTCAGCTATGGAAAAAAAAAATGCTTAACTAATATTTCTACTTCTATGCCAATGACGGTCTGACAAACCACAAAAAAGAAGAAAGAAATTATTTCAAGTTGAGAAACGTGAAATAACAAAATTTCAAACAGTGAAAGTTTGGATTGGAAGATAATCCAATTACAATGATATGTATACTTTAATAGCTGTCATGTTCTGAATGTTATTAAATTATCTCACCTGACAAAGGACATATATCTAGAGGGTAAACTCAACTTTTCATACTAAGCTTTCTCAAACTACTTTCATCCAAAAATGATCTATATCATTGTTCTGCACAATGTAGCTGGCCCTGCTTAAAAGTTATATTATGCTTCAATGAAAGTTTCTTTAAACACTGATGAAGATTCTATGCAAAACATCTAGAGATTTGATTTTGTTACATCAATGCATTTAAAAACCTTTTACAATATTTGTTGGTAACCCAAAAAACTCATTGCAATATATATACAGGAGCTTGCCAGCTATCTGAATCTCCAAAGGGTCTAGTATATATTACAAATCCTGATCTTAAAAAGCTCTCACTGAACTGAAGGTGGAAGACACACCTTCAGCTTGAGCTCGGCAATCATGGTATTGTTTTTTAATACATCTTTACTCCTTGTTCTAAAAAGTGTCAGTTATGTTTCACTGTCAGGCCATTCACTCGCATGGAATGAAAGAAGGATTCTTTATTACAGTTGCCAGGAATCCCGTAGTAAATGGCAAAGTCACATTTTACACACCTTTCTTTTTCAATTTCTCACACAAGAAATATCAGTTCACTAATTTACTAATTAACTTGTATTACAACAATTCTTTTAAGTAAAATGTACAATTAAGAGGAACTAATAACAATCCAAGATCGTTTGTATTTAATAGGCCACTTTAGTCACTCACCATTACGCCTAATATCTTGATCTGGAGACAATGTCTGCTGCAAGTAGCCACTCATGGCTTCAAGATTGGCCGCAGTGACCTCCATGATGAGGATGGTATTTATAGAAGAATCTTTTGTCTCTAGAGATGAAAAAAAAAACACTGCTTATGTCAGCACCGCTAACTATAGGCAAACTGTATTGAGTCATCATTCACCATAGAACATTTTCTTCTCTTCTTTGTGATGAATTCACCTTACCCCCTCTGATTCTAACAAGGTTAGAAAGATGGGAGGGGATGAGAAGTAATAAATAGTGAGAAAAAATCTCATGTTTTAAATTTCCTTCTCTTACTGAATCTTTCATTTCCTGCATCATTTCTGTGCCTCTTCATCAGATTTCACCAATAGAATGCTTGGGAAAATAAAGTAAATGAATCTTATGATATATATATTATATATAGACCTATATATACAGCCATGTGTATGTAACTCTACTTACATTCTTGTATCTTCTTTAGTTTTACTTGTTGTTGATCATTATTTGACCAGTTGTGCATATATAATTATATATATTTCTTTGTAGCCACGAGAAGTTAAACACTGGCCCGTCTGGTCTAAGAATGATCAAAACATATTTGGCCAAAGAGGTGATAGCTTACAGTTTATATTGAGTCATTGAGATACTATAATATAATGAACATCCATGCACCCCTTCTCGCTTCATGAAATGGCTTTGTGCATGGAGTTACAAGGGTTATGGCTCAATGTGAAATACAATGGTCTGTATGTAGGTATAGCAGGTGTCAAACTTTACACCCCTATGTAATTCAACTGGCATGTAGGCCTATTTGTAAGTACAACTCATCTACTGATGGGAGTTAGGGGAGGAGTTTGGGCGCTTTTTTGTTTGTTACCCCAGGCCTGTCTGTCACCCTCACGTCGGACCTATATGTTAGCGTTAGGGTTGACTTACGCTGGTCGAGGGTCTCATACATGTTAGCGTTAGGGAGGACCGTCACCCGCTTGTCGAACCTACGTGTTAGCGTTAGGGTGGACTTGCGCCTTTTGAGGGTCCCAGCAGGTTAAGCCAACGGGGTTGTTCTATTATTTGGTAATACGGATCCTGGGTGAGTGGGGTAACAAACGAAAAAGCGCCGGAATTTGAGTCAGTCAGCAGAGGTCTGGTGTAGGTCTACTACACTGTGCCATTTAGAAGGCTGAGCGGAGTCAATTTGATGATAAAAGTAAAAAAAAAAAAGAAAGTGCTTTTGCCGGGCGCCCAGACTGGCAGGTGGCAACTTGCCACGGAGAGCTCTGCGGGTTTCGTGGCTGGTTCGCAGGTCTAGAGATGAGGGCTGCCTCAAAAGCTCGTCCCAAGGATACTTAGCCTAGTAAACCAGTAACACTTTTAACCGGGTCTGTATACGTATAGCAACGGCCGGAAGAATATACATCTCTAGATATTGACGTCATAATTATAATATAGATCTAGATCTAGCTCTGTCTTTCTACCGGCTCATGTGGCTCGTCTTGGCGTTTGTGTCAGTCACAGGGCTCGACTTGGAAGATCTTGAGGTTACTGACAAAGAGAAGAGAATAACAACTGATTTTAACCATCCCTACTAGAAGACCTAGAGTCTACACCATAGTCGGTGAGTCTGAAACAATTTCGTATTTTTCTTTACTGAGGGAAAGAAAAAAAAAAAATCACTCACGACGTAGATAAACGTCCAAGCCAGGCCTGATTTAGATTTCAAACATGGCAAATTATTTCCGGTGACAAGGGCAATTCACTCTAGACAAACACCCGGAAGGGGCGTGCAAGGGCGGCTACTCGGTGAAATCATGTGAATTTTGTTCCAGGATGAAAGCTTTTGGACCGTAAACTTATAAAATCGTATTTTACCGATAGAAATAACTCATCAAATAATTTGCCCGCAGGTACTTTGAGTACGAGAAAACTATAACCATATATAGCCACTTAAAACATATTTTCTTGAATACAGACAGATTCTAGGTCTATAAATAATAAGGTTACAGAAGATGAGAGAACACCTTTTTTTTGGATAGATCTTATATTGAATTGTTGATTAATATAATATCTAGACTCTAGATCTAGATCAAGATCTATTGATTATAAACTCTACTTAGATCTATGTGTTATGATCTCCCAAATTTATCTTCTCGGAAGTTAATTAGAAATGTGGAATATCATGCACGTAAATACTAAGTTTGATTTTGATACAACTGTATTGTACATATCTGATCATTAATTTTAAAAATATTAATTATAGGTTACAAATCAGTATTGAATATTTTAACTATGATAATGTACAAGATCCCTATTAATATAAATAATATTGTATGTTATATTTATAGGGCCTGCTGTCTGACTACATTCAGGAAAATTGTCCCAGTTATCTATAGCGGAATATGGCAGACTTTTTGGCTGAAAACAACCAGTGTGGGCAAAATCTCTTGCGGCTGGTTTCTCGGGGCAATGCTATTATTGCAGAGCTCTTGCGTCTGGCAGACTTTGTTCCACCAGTTTTCCGCCTTGAAACCAAAGCGGACCAACTCAGATATGGTGACATCGTTGCTGACTTCAGTTATTTCAACACTACAGAGTTATTTGACAGCAAAATAGAGGCCAGAGTTGTAAGTGTATAATGTGCGGATATGTCTAGTAGCTCCCAGCTATCCATTACTGAATGTTTTGTCCAGCTTCTGGACAGGAGATACGTACTGCAATGAAATTTAGAATTTAATAAAATATGATGTGGTAAATCTCATTTTAATTTCACACCAAATCCTTAGTGTATCCTTTCCCATTGGCTAAGGATTGAACTATTTTATAAAGACTTTTAGGAGAGAATTGTCCTTTAGGAAGTGAAGCAACTTGCAGTTTTGTTTTTGTTTTTTCATGGGCAAGGCAAGATGACATTGTGGTGGTTAATATTTGGCAGTACCATAATATTAATTGCACTTTGTAGAATTGAATAAAATAAAAAAAAAAAGAATTGTAATTAATGTTAAGTTTTTCTTCCCATTACAATATATTGAAAACTTTGTAAGCTTGCTGATATGAAGAATACAAAAGTGAGCAAGTCAGAGCTGTTCTATGTATGAAATGTTCTTCATCTGCTTATCAAGACTGATTGACCATTCTAGCAGATGTTATAATTTGTAAGGGTGAATGAATCTTCCAGAAACTCTTCTTTGTGTTAGTAAGGCTTAATATAAATACTAATTTGTGCCAAATGTATCTCTCTGATTTTTGTCTTCAAATAGGCTATACAAGTTTTTCAGATTTATATAGACTGCTTTGTTTTAAGGCTAAAAGTAAATTGTAATCATTTACTGTCTATCTAGTACTGTTGCATTTTGCTGTTTTCACTTAACTTATTGTTTATAGAAATGATTTTCATTTAATTTAATATCATAGGATCTTCAAGATTTAGATGAAGAGTTCAGAGAAAACAACATAGAAATCCTTACCCGCTTTTATCAGGCATTCTCAAGTGTTCACAAATATGTGACTGATCTCAATCGGTGAGTGATAGAAAAATACACAAATTTATGTTATAAACAGTAGTTTTAATGTTATACATGTGACAAAAATGATAATTTTATTCGTAATGCACAGTTTATATCATCATGTTTTTCCACAACTTGCACCCTCCTTCTCATTTATGTTAAATGTCTGGCTTAAGCAGACAGAAAATTATTACTGCAAGTTTTTCATCCCATCTAAAGTAATAAAACCATGCCCTCTTTTCCTTTCAGTTTATAATTTCAGTGGCTTATTTTATATATTTTGTTTGTTTCTCCTTTAGTTGTAGACCTTACTTTTTGTTATTGTTATCTATTGTAATTTAAGATTTGTCTGAGAAATTATGATTATAAATAAATGTTCAATAGACTTACTTCGCATTTCCAGTTGTGGACTTAAATAAGGTCTTACTGCAAGTTGGTTATGAATAGTGGATAATGTTTCAGCTATTTTATCTATGTTTTTAAATTTATTTTCTTGAATTTAATTTTCATCATGGCCCATTAAATTAGAACAGAATCAGAGTATTGAAAGAACAAGACAAAAAAGAAGCTGAAAGTCTGAAAAGGTTTTGGAATTTGCAAACATATTGAAATTTGTTTCAACAGTTACCTTGAAGATCTGGAAGAAGGAGTTTATATTCAACAAACTATGGAATCTGTTCTTCTCAATGAAGATGGCAAGCAGTTGATGGTAAGATTTCTTTCACATGTCATGCAGTTATAAAGATTATTGAAGATATACAATTGTCTCCAGTATACTTTGTTAAGGGTTGATGTTTATTTAGGTAGAAGAAAAATAATTGATCTGTTGTTACACTGAGTTTGACTTTTATGTTCTTAGTGAGAACTGCATTTGTGAAGGCACAGTTTGTTAGAGTTTACTTTTCCATTTTCAATGTAACCTTGAGAATTTACTATTTGAATAATTTAAGCACATTGCATTGGGTTTTCTGGGGGTTGTTTTTGTTTCTGCCTTTTTCAGTGCATAACATTAGAGTCTGAATTTAATGTAAAACATAATCTTGATTTTTGTTTTCTTAATGATAACAAATCAAAACAAAACAAAAAACTTTGATTGTTACCTCTTGTGAAAGATATCATAGCAGTTTGAAATCGCAATAAGACAACTTGTTTTTAATGAGATTTGCTTTGCTGTTCTGTTATCATTGTTAAATGCTCAAATGTTGAAGGAAAATATAAAAATATTAGTGATAGAATATAAGATAAATTTCACTTCATGTTAATTGAAGTGTTAGATGCCATATAAATTAAAGCAGGATGAAAGCAAATGTATGTCTCTGGTTTCCTAAATTTTGTGATAATGTTATTAACTTTTTTAAAGAAGTTTATTCGCAGCCAATCTGTCAACCACAAATGTGGTGTGTGTTTGGAGTCGATCGATTTCCAAAAGTTGCTCTTCTGAAAAGGAAACCTGCCTTGTTGAGTTTAGTTTCATTTTCAATCATTCATTGCTGTGCACTAGTGTGGCTTTGGTTTGGCTCTGTACCAGTGGCTTGGCCAGTCACGGTTCACAGTGAGCCCTCTGGCATCGTGTGCTTATCATTGCAGCAGCAGTCAGTCCACTGGTTGACTGCAGATGTGTGATGTATTCATAGTTCCATGCAAAATCGACAGACTGACATCCAATGCATGATGCATTAATATAGTAGACCTACAATCCTACATGTGTCATGCAAACTCATGACAGGTCGACTACGAACACGCAATGCTTTCGTGGTCAACAGGTCGACTGCGAATACACTTCCTTTTTTTTTTTTTTATTTTGTATTTTGGAATATCTTGTTCTATGATTAAACTTTCAAGACATGGAAATAGAATTAGCATGGAATATCACCCATCTTATACCACATTTGGAATATCTATGATCAGAATTCAGTTAAAAAAATATAGATCTAGATATATTTTCATTGAGTGTGTATTTATGTCTACAAAACAGTGTGAAGCTCTATTCCTGTATGGTGTGATGTTGCTTGTCATTGACACCAAAATAGATGGAGTGGTGAGGGAAAGGATTCTAGTTTCATATTATCGATACAGGTAGGTAACACGAAAGAAAATTCAGTCATGGAAATTTGTGAAAATAATTGTATCAAAAATTGCTTTGCCTTTTGGATTTTAAATACTTTATTTTATTTGGTTTCAGAGAGATATGTTGTTGGTGAAAAGAAATGTTGGTGGTATTATGCTAATGATTGAGTCACAGTGTACACGTAAATTTAAAAAGTTTGCTGTTCAGTACTATTAATGTCACGAGTTCTCAGTGTTGAGTAGATGTAGTCGTGACTTATAAGTGGCGATCAGGCGGTGGATGCGAACGAGA
>JBCAUA010015048.1:0-12959 GCA_038406235.1 Peronia verruculata | reverse complement strand
ATCTATCTATCTATCTATCTATCTATCTATCTATCTATCTATCTATCTATCTATCTATCTGTCTGTCTGTCTGTCGACCTGTCTGTCTATCTGTCTATCTACATACTGCATGTATATCATGTCAGGTGTATTTTTAAGAACAAAATAAAGTTTTTCGCATTAACTTATTGTGTCGTATCACTAGCGCAATATCGTATTGTAACGTATCGTATCTTATTTCATATAGAAATACGCGCATTGCCTTTTAAA
The DNA here is from genome assembly GCA_038406235.1 of Peronia verruculata. Taxonomy (NCBI): domain Eukaryota; kingdom Metazoa; phylum Mollusca; class Gastropoda; order Systellommatophora; family Onchidiidae; genus Peronia; species Peronia verruculata. Next base: position 12,710 of record JBCAUA010015048.1, on the reverse strand, counting down.
ATGAAATTCCACTGCATGACCGTCACTCAGGAAGCTGTGTGGCCCATCTGACCTGTGCACACTGGACAACAAAGAGACATTTATTAGCTTTATTGAGCTCTATCATGTAAATAGATTACAGACATTACCGCGAACGTCACCTGGGCGCCATGGTTAACTAAAGTGGGACACGTGTCTGTTCTATTGTTATAATTGTGCGACGCCTCTTTGGGGGTAGTTCATTTATCCTTCCCAAGCACCTCCCTCCCCCTTTCCCTCTCCTCCACATAGTATGATATTTAAAGTTCACTGTCACTTCCTTGTGCTCCAGTTATGCGCCGTTTCCAGCATTTATGTTGTTGTCTTTCATTCATTGAAATTGCGTTTTTCTTCCATATAGATCAGGGGTGTAAAAGTTTGGGTTTTTTTTTTTTTTTTAGTGAGAGCCAAAGGGCCGGGCCACCCTCTAAAGAGTATATTTCAAGCCTAAACAAAAATAAAAGAAAGTAACCCATTATTTTATCAGTGAAATTTGACCGTACAGAGTTTTTTAGCCTCTTTTGACAGCTTCCACCATACCAGTTTGGTTAAACCAAAATATGTTTAAACCGAAATAATATGTCTGGTCCCTAAACTTTTGGTATAAGCGTGTTCCACTGTCTTTGCAGAATTTGCTGCGGGACAATAAAAACTGGACCGCGGGCCGCAGTTGGCTCTCGGGCCGTAATTTGGACACCCCAGATTTAGATGCTGACATCTCAGGGTGTGTGAGTCGTGACAATATCAGCTATACCTTTAGCCTCTTAGTCCCCAGAGAGATTATATAAGCCGTGTAAGCATGATGTTTGTTCAAAACTCCTCTTGTTCCACCGTGGGGGCCCAGGGTTTATAAGTATGTTCTCTGCTCTCACCTGCAGGGAAGCGGTGTAAGCCTGCCATTGGTGGGGTGTCTCCCATGGAGTGCCATCCTCGACATTCCAAGGGAAACATCTCTTCTCTCTCTCCTTGCCCCTGTCTTCTGCCCCCTTTCTTTCCTCTCTTCTTCTTGATGTGTAAAAATATCTTACCTGATTGACACAATATAGCCGTAACCGTGCTGATGTATCGTTAAACCCCAACACAAACAAAATAAAACAATTATCCTCATGTATCTTACTCTAGGAGATTCCCAAAAACAATTCCCATCCCCAATGGCTAGAAGAACTGACAAGACTTTCCATCAGTTAGACGTGCTATTTGACATGCAGTTGTCATTCGTATCAATCCACGTTATACATGTACAGACATTTATATAAACACCCTTGGAGTTAGCACTTTAAATCTGATATTATATAACAAACTAAACTATTTTAAACTATAACATTAACTCTTTATTGTCCTGAATGTTGTTTCATGTGTCACAATGACGTTGAGTATTTTGCCAGCTTTCCACTCAAGTGTGGTTTCCTTTATGGATAATATATCTCGATTATTTATGGTAAACAATTTCTCAGATATTACACCTTGATTTTTTCTTTTTCTTTTTCTTTTTTTTGGGGGGGGGGGCATTCATTTCCAAATAAACGAATAATTTGCCTCCATTATTTCCAAGTGTGGAACGGCACGACGAACGCCAAAATAAAGTTAAAGGGTTTGTATGTGGCCATAATGATAACTACGTGAAATTAATATCTGCTAGGTGGATTATTCATTACAGTATCGAAAAGTAAAACTTCCAGCTTCAACCTGTCCCTTAGCAAAGTGTTTCTCTAACAAGATAGATGCATCTCGAACACGATGGCAGCTCCTCGATGCTGGGGCGAACAAGGCAGTGATATCTTCAACATTTCCGCCTGGTGTAAGTGTTAATTTCGTCTATTGCTTCCGGTACTGGTCATAATCGTTTCAATTTCACTTATTTTTACGGAGGATAGCGCTCTTGGTATTTGACACCCCCATTTCGTATGCATTTGTTTTAGGTATGACTCACAGACATAATATATGTCAGAAATTTTCACAAAAATCTGTGACATAGGCACTGCCCTTTTCTTCTTACGATTATGAGCTAGCAAACTGATGAGTTGTTTTCTGTAGTTGAGGAGTGGAATTTATGTTTGCAACGTTAGCTTTGTGCCGCTTATAATGTCACTATTTCAGAAAAAGAGCTAAAATACAAACAAAAATGTGTCCAAAGCCTAGACTCACAGATATAATAATGCAGAAGATGAAATAAGGGGGAAAGGGCAGCTTTTTTAAGCATTGAATGTGATCGCTGGGTTCTGTTTTCATTCGCAGTCTCAGTCTCTATAATTTATATTCTTTTTGTTTCTCTCTTTTCCTCTCATGGATTGAAAAGGCAACACTGCTGTTTTATGACAAAACGGTGCATTTGCAGAATAACGTCGAACTGGGTTTTTAGTTTTCAATACAGCAAGAAAACCCCTTTTATTCTATAGATCCCAAGAGATCGTTGCCATATAGGATTGTTGACATGCATATTTAGTTAAATGAAACATCAAAATAATGTGTTGCAACACGCAACTATTTTCAATTTTTGTTTCGCCCTCAATTCCATTTTCTGCATATATAGCCTACGTTTTGCTGTCACAAGACGGCAAAACACCGTCTCAAAATCGGGAGGAAAGCCTCAGGTTCTTGATTTTTAACCTGGAATATCCGTCAGTGATGATTCTGTCCCTGACCTCATCCTTATCTCTATCAAAGACTATCTCATTATACTCTGCATTTAAACAGCCTTAACTTAATAGCATAAACACCGCAACACGTTAACTCCTGTGATTTTGCATGAGTTATCCTTTCCTGGAGAGGAATAGACATTGTCCTCACAAGAACATTAGTTCTATAGTTCCAATCTCTTCTGACACTTTTAGAGTTAACACGCTCTTCGTTGTTCAAATTCTCAAACACTCTTCGTTGTATCTTTGTTCCCTTATTTCTCTTAATCCTTTAAATCTACGCCCTTCTTCCCTCTACACTGGTTAATCCAACGAGAACAGCCCAACAGGTTCAAAGGAGTGATGCACCAAGCGTTGTCTTGGGAAACACCAAGCGTTTTCCGGGTGTAGACTACTAGCATGCATCTTCGGTGCAACCGAACACTTCATGTAACAGAGGTTTTGGCATGCACCTGCCGATTGAGTTGGAGAAAAACACAAAAGTTTCTTAGTGCATGCCTCATTTACCGGCACTACTTTAATTGATAAACCACGTAATTAGGACAACCGGAAGTTGCCTGCCAGCCCGGCCCGTGCCAAAGTCGTTAACTCAGTTGTTTTCCAAGGACATGACGTCACACATTCGCGAGAACTGTGTTGCACGAGGGTCTGCGTGTGAATATGTATGAACGTATGTGTGTGTATGTATAATGTGATGTTTGTATTGCCTTTGTGTAAGTGTGCACGCATGTGTGTATGTGTGTGTGTGCGTGTGTGTGTTTGTGTGTGTGTGTGAGTGTGTGTGTGTGACGTTTGTATTGCCTTTGGGGCGTCAAAACGTGTGTGTGTGAGTTTTAAAAACGTTTCCCATTGTTTACATCCCGTTGTTTCCGAAACTGTTGTCGCTTCCCAAATCTAGGGCGGTACTTCCTATAATGGAAGAACATAATTTATTCTGGAAATATCTCGATCAAAGGTCACGCAGAGTTAGAAACATGACATTGTGTTTCCAGTTAGGTCTGTACTGCCCACCCTCGAAATCTGAACAACTGAGAGCCATTCTTCGACATTGACAGGATTTAACTAGCATTGGCTGAAATAATGAATGTTTTGAACGAGTGTCAGGCACGTCTTTAATGATTGTTTACCTAAAACAAAAATGCCAAACATTAGATAAAAGAATATTTTTTTTTAAATGAGGGGAAAAAAAAGAGGGGAGATGAGGGCGTCGCTTTTGTTGTCCTTTTTTAAAACTCGTTTCTTTATCTTTCTGTTTTGTTTTGTTTTTGTTTGCTTGTTTGTTTGTTTTAGACAGAACAGTTTTGGTCTGAACAAACTAGAGATGGTTTATAAAACAAGCGTTGTTTGAAAGGGTGGCAAATAACACATGTATTGCATATTAATTATGGAAGAATATGCGAATATGTACCTAAGCAAAAAATAATAATTTTAAAAAAAAATACTTCAGATTTGAAAGAATGGTTTGATTATAATCTCAGAACGACTGTTCTCTCTCTCTCTCTCTCTCTCTCTCTCTCTCTCTCTCTCTCTCTCTCTCTCTCTCTTTCTCTCAATCTCTCATTCAAATTCTCACAGTCTTCCTCTTTTCTTTTTTCTTTTTTTTTTCTCCATTGCTTTGCCTTTCCACCACAATATACGAACAGATCACCATATCATGCAGGAGAAGGTCGGGCACTTAAAGTGAAATAAACAGCCAATGTCGACATTTACAAGCTCATAAAAAAATAAGAAGTAGATCTGCACATGCACTAGGTTTGTATTACATTGATTATTTTATGTCGATCTTTACACATTATTCTTTTTATTATACGAATGTGACACGGTTTGTAAAACTTGTGATTTTGTGCATTTAAACCATGCAGCTCACTTTTTCATACCGAAGATTTCAATTTGCCTTCAGTTCGTACTTGGATTGTAAAGCTGATTTCTCTAGTCTGCATACTTTTATCGTACAGCTTATCTGTCCACACGGAGGACATGAACTTGAGACCTCCTGTTCCAACAGCTGAGGAATCAGAATGATATTGAGGAATATGACAGTCCTTTCTATGTAAGAAAAAAAAAACACTGAGGACGAATAAAAACAGATCAAACAGGAGATGATCCTTAACGACATCTGTATCTTGACAGCTAGATGTAATTATAGTTTGTAACAGTGGACACAACTTAACTTTACCATAGTATATGAAACCACTGCTTCACTAAAACATCATCATAATTTTACGATATGTTGTATATACGTTTTTCAACAACCTGGAAGCAGTTATCTCGATCATTAAAAAGCGCCATTCATTTCAGAAGAATAAATAATATTATGCATTCTGTTTATGGTTATTGTTGTGCCGAAAGATTTTAACAGTGTGTTTGTCCATTTCAAAATAAAGTATAAAAAAAAAATATGGGCGTCAGATCAGAGAAAAAAAAGTTATTTTGTAAATAATTACAAACTTTCATAGATAGCATCGTGTACTGTCGCCCAGTATAGTTTCACAGGAACTCAGGGAGATTGTGCTTGCGCAGGCCTACTTTGAGAAAACGTTTTCTCCTGAAAACTTCTATTGAGGGAGCATCGAGATTTATAAAGTTCTGCAATCGTTTGTTCAAATATAGCCGTTTGTTAGAATGAAGTGATGCAATAGGCTGTATTTGAACGCTGTGAAAAAATAGATATGAAAAGAGGGCGGGAAAAAGAATCAACCTCGACTGAAAATGGCACTTCGTCAAAATATGGATGGGGGAATATTCGGTTATGGAGAGATGTCATGGTACACTGAGTAAAAGAAGAAAGAGAATGAAAGAGGATGGGGGAGAGAGATTTCTTCCTTAATCTCTATCCTGCAGAGGATTTTACAGGGAGTATGGCTGTCAGTGAGAGTTCGAGAAGGCTGAAGTGTTACTTCTAGTTAGATTTTAACTAGTATGTGAGAGCGGAGTTGTTGGCCGAATTGTGGAAGGGTAATATTTATTCCTTTCGACCTGATGTTTTGGGGAAGAAAACATGTCGCTGTTTCACAAAGAGAATGCATTTGTTCTAGACCAGTACCAGCAAAAGTGCACCGCTTTGTCCATGAACAGATATGCATTTACACTTCCTGCAAGGTGAATATCCCCATCTTACCTTATCTACACCGCCGGATGATCACACCGAAATAGAAGCATCTACCGGTTGCCTTTATAAATAGGGGCTCTTGGTGGACCCAGACGCTCAGGATAACCACTTCCTAGATGGAAGCACTTGAAAGCTTAAAAGAGGAGTTGGCCTTTCAAACCAATGTAGGAAACAGACTTTGTAAAAACTAGAGATATTGGTCTAGTTAAGTACTTTGGCTGGTGGAATGAGCCAGGGGTAAATCCGGCTTCAAGAGCTTTGAAATAAATAATTGGTTCTTATGTTTATAAACAGCAACAGCAATCAATGTAGTGTGGCACTCCACAGTAACTGTTTACTACGGGCTTTTTAGCGTAGGTGGCTCCATCCAGCTAAAGGCTAATGTGGAAAGGGAGAAAGACAAAAAATTAGGACACGAGAGAACCCTCTCAATGCACAACGAAGTCAGGCCAGCCCAAAATAAGGTACATCCGGGTTAGTGAGTAATTCACATATTCTAAATATTTAATTTTTTTTTTCTCTGCCAGAGATGATCAGGAAGTTGGTCCAGGTACTCCAGGAAAGGTGACACATAAGAACCTGAGAGGATATGGGTGGATGCTGGAGGAAATAATTGGCCTAACATGAAAGGGGATGGTGACGTAAGTTTTTTTTTTTTTTTCGTTTTGTTTTGTTTTTGTACTTCAAGAATTCTTGATCTAGGTCTTTTCCTAAACTTCTGTATTTTCTCGTAGCTACAGATTTATAATATTTACGTCTTCTTACAACTGGATTGTGCAATGAGCTAGGGTGCTGACATCCACAACGTACACACAGGCCTCTTCAGCTGGGGCTCTCTGGCGTTTCATGGAGTGAGCACTGATTTCTGTCTTCATCATGCGCGTGCTTATGTGTCAGGGCCATTCTGTGGCGTACATGAGTGTGCACACGCTCTTATGTATCAGAGTGCTGGAAATAGCAGGTACGGCTGGCTAGAGAGGCGAATTTACCAACAATCTACAATAAGGATATAGAACGAAACAAAGAAACAAATTGTAACGACAATAGATGCTTTTGTTGTAGGAACCATTAGAAATATTCAGCTACTGTTAGGCCGAACAAGTTATCTGGCAACTATGTAGCTAATTTAAGAACGATATTCATAGAAAAATTCACCTGGACTAGGGGAAAGAAACGGGCAAAATACTTGGCGTCGTGTTATTCCTATATAAAAGTCAATATTTCTCGATCAGATGGTGACTGTTCACTGTCAGATAAAACTAATTTATGGTTGAGTATAAAATTTGTAAATAACGTGAAGTATTGGAAAAAGCAACATTTAGCTCTCATGTCAGCATGATACCATAGTGGCATCATTACTCATTCCAGTTTTCCACAGAAAACCTGAATTGTGTGGAAAATATATCAACTCTTTATCCTGTATACCAAGAATAATGTCATAAGTTAACCATTTGCCTGCTAGATGTGGTGGTCTGACACGACACTTCATGGCTGATGAAAACTTTTGCACTGCGCCGATGTAGTCTTTTGGTGAAGAATAATAGGTGGACAAGTCTGTCGTTAGAAGTGGCCATGAGGTAGGGGTTTGGATGTGGAAGGTATATGTATAGATACAAAAATAAGGTGTGTTTAAATGTTGATTTCTTGCACATGTAACGAAAGAACGGTAAATTTTATATGGCATCTCAATCCATGTGTTTATATTTCAGCTTTACTTCCACCAGTCTGACGCACACTGTTTATTTTCAAGGTCTGTTCTTTTTATCTCTTTCACTTTTTCCTAATTCCTCTTCCCCTGCCCTTTTCCTCCGCCATTCTTTACATCTCCATAAAAAAAACTGCCTGGCCGACATCTCAGCATCTCTTTGGTCTCTTCTCAGTCACCGGCCAGTGTTACATCTAAAAAACGGCTTCGTTTTTGTAGTTTCAGTTGTACCAGTTGATATTTACAGTCAGAGGAATCACTGTTCAGTTTTAAATAAACTGCTCTCGAGAACAGAAGAACAATTCAAACGTTAAATTTAAAGTGATTATTTTGCTGAAATTTCCCAAAACAGGTTGAGGAAAATGAAATGAGAGTTGGGCCTGACTAAAAACCAAGAGCAGGAAGTCAACGATTGAGTAATTATTAATGAACAAACATAAGAAGACGGACGGCAAGGCTATTCACCCTTGGGTATCTAAGAATGTTTCATAACATTCAGAAAGGGTCAAAGTTCAAAGGGCGGAGGTCGACCATGGAATAGGAGACCGGGTTGAGGAGGAAGAAGTAGTAAGAAAGAACCAGCTGTCTATCACCCAGACCACCACACGTCCTGGTCCTTGAAATACAACTTCCTCTCCCTAATGACATAAGAGGAAGGACAAAACAAAGTACAACAATCATGGACAAAGAAGAAAGGGGGGGGGGGCGGGAATGTAAGGAGTTATATGTAGCCATATAGAGCGGGATAGAATGCAGACATACCGTGTGACTGAGGACACTATGTACGGTATCCAATGACCTCAAGACAAGGAATCGCAAGATATGCAAAAGTTTTTCCTCTAAACTAAATGATGTCCAGGTAGTATTGTTGGAATAATTCGCAATAAAATATATTATAATGTTTTTGCCGTTTTGAATTCGCCATAAGTATGCCAGTGACTCTGTTTATGCCAGGCTCCAAATCTAAAACTTATTTCAAGTTGCTTGTTGCCTCCCCGAGAAGACAGTTAAAACAGAATCGCTCATTGTGCTGAAAGGAAATTTGCTCATGCGTGAGGCAATGTATCTTTCTCTTTTCTGCTTGTCTAATCGTGGCCTCTTTGTTTCTCCTCTTGTCGACTCTTCACATCGTCATGTTGTTAAGCTGTAGGCAGAAGCAAAGCCTAGAGTCAGTCACATATGACCCAGGGACTCGGGGAGTTCAACATCATTTACATCTGTCATCATCTCAGACTCGTGCTAGCTCGCACAGGCAAGCAAACCAGTATTTCCCCTTGCCAGACACAAGAGTTGTTGAACATGCATCGTTACTAACAAAGAAGGAAAAATCGAAGTTGACCTTTTAGATTTGAAAGTGATACCATAGCAAAGATTCTGTCAGATTAATGGTGCGATGAAAATTTATTTCTCTTAAAGTAATAATTTTTTTCAACTTTTTTTTTTTTTTTTTCTCAACATTTCATATAAAAATAGAGAAAAAAAAATTGTCCGATTTTTGTATAGTCACCATTTCGCATAAAAATAGCAAAGAATACTTTGGCCTTTTTACATTTAATTCTTCAGCAACTCTTTGTGTCCAGCGAAGGGAAATAATTAGGCTGATTAAAAAAAAAAAAAAACAGTCCTTATGCTTATGTCATACTCATGCGCCGATGGATACAGTTCAACAGAACTGACGACGTTACAGTCTGCTCTTAGAGCCTGCATAGCACAATGAGACTTCAGGAATCCTTTGTTTATAGGAAAACAACCGCTGCCTCCAGCTCAAATGCTTTCTTTTATTTACCGAACTGCTCTAACGGAAACACTTCAGTTAGTGAGTATACAAGATCTGCCACTGTAAGAATATAGTTGATATGGCCAATTTTAGAGATCGGGTTGATTACAGAAAATACATAGTAAGGTCCAAGACCATCAGCTTAGGAAATCATACAAATCCATAGCAGCTTCTCGTGATTCTATGAGCAGGAAATGTATAGCTATGTCATGGAAAATGCCCTAAATGTGCCAACTAATTTGCAGGGATCTGTGCCAGGGGTAATGACATGATGATAACTATGATAATGGTAATGGTATTGCCCAGACCAAGAGCCAAGCGGGCTCGAAAATTTGGCGAGTGATATTAGTTTATTTCATTAACTTAATTCAAAATTCTTCATATTTTTTTGATGTGTTTGATTTAGTTGCCGGTGGACAGTCATCTTAATTTTAAGTTTTTTTTTTTTTTTTAAATGGTAATAAAAATGATCATGATAGAAACAGCTTGATGGTAGAAATATATATAGAAACCGTTATCTGCTTTGCTTACTGAGATAACTTTTCGCTGGAGGTTGTAAAGCGAAACATAATAATACCGGGTTACAAACGTAAACATGTTCACAAAGGGAGAGGTGAATCTCAAAATGTATGGACATTTAACATCTTTTGTTTCTAACAGACTCAACACAGTATGACTGCCGCGTGGAGTAAAACAGATTGTAAAGCGTTTAGTCCCACACGGGAATAAGCGCTATTATAAATAGCATTGTATCTACTAGTATTAGAAGCAGAGCAAGTAGTAGTAGTAGTATGTTGTAAACAAAAATAGAACCGGCTATGGCTCTACTTGTGATCACTGTCTAGATTAGATGCCATAAACGGTGCAAACCTTTTTCTGGATTTTTCCATAAGGTGCTGCTTCAGTCCAAACGCTGGACGCCAAATCTGCCTTAGGGTGTTTACATGTCCGGCACTGGACTTTTCACTGAGATTAACAGCGCTGGCGTCTTATGTCTAAGGGCTGCCGGCTGACGCGTGTCTATGTGTCTCAACCCAAGTACAATCATTACTTTTCCTTTATTGGTTAGTCACTCATAGAACGGCTGGCACATCAGATCTTCAGACGAAACATCTGGTCTCAGATCTGTTTTCTGGTAAAAAGCGTTGTTTACTTCAGGCACAGGGTTATAGAGAAGCCACATCCCATCCCCAAATTCCATCTTGTAAGCTATAAGAAGGATACATTAGTCCGCGCTCGTAAATACCAAAACAAGACTCGTACATGTACTACCAAAACAAGAATAGCAAAGGGGACCAGGAGTGACTAAGGCAACTTTTTCTTTTAAAGGAAAAACATTTTTTTTTTTTAAGAACCCGTCGAGATAACATCCACTGGGAACGTAACATAAACTCCATGGTGCAAGTTTTTCGCCGAGTAGCAAACGTCTTACCACATGGCTATGACAGCGCCCCACCCACCTCCTCCCTCCACAGCCTTTCGCCGGAATCGCTGCGAACTTTCCCCAGACTTTTACAGTGCCGTTTTCTTGACTGACACTGGTTGTTCTGTCCGTTAACGTTACATTCTCATTTCGCCTTTCAGTCACACCTATGGCTGCTATGTTGGTCTTGAAGGTTCTGTTTTGCTTTTTACTCTCATTTAGAGTCGAGAGGATGGGGCAATAAAATACAACGTGTCACCCCATTCAAGATCTACTGTGATATAGTGAGAGCCACTCGCCACCAGAACAAGTCCGAACACCTTGACGCCATAGGGCCTAAGTACGAAAGGACAAGCTCGCCTGATCCATTGTTGCCTGTAACAAGACATGAGCGGTCCGTCGGTATCAAGAAAGACCGGAAATACGGAAAGCCATCTGGTCTTGCTAGCCTGTAAATCGGCCATCGTGTCGTCACCGATATGTGAAATGTGGCTCGAGCTTCACGTCGAGAAAATGACGTCAGCTCGACATGTCTAGTTCCGGTGGGTCGGCCCGTCTGGCCCATAAGAAATCCATTGTTTAAAAGCGCGTTCTCTTTCAACTCTGTCGCCGCCAAAAACCTGCCATTGTTTACACGTCTTATCCGTCCATGTGTGGTTATACACAAAACAAAAGCCAGACAAACGGATGGCTTAAGAGGACAAAAATCGGTGGCAGGCTTAGTCTACAAGTAACAACGACCGCCCATTCTGGAAAGACAAGATTTGGGTATTTGCATTTCGACAGCTGCTGCTGTTGTCACGAAACTGTTTGATGGGCTCATTTACAGCGGACGTAGTAAAGACAGTGACGCTATCTGTCTAGACTTGTTTCACACGGACCAGTGAGTCATTCTGCATATTATGAAAGTGTACATAAATCGTTGATCTGTTTGCAAGTTTGTTTGTTTATCTGTTTTGTCCTACTGTCTGTAGGAAAGAAGACATTCGTATAACAGATCTCGTAATTTTTACCTCTTACGCCAGTCTTAAAAAGATAAGAAAGAAAAGCAAAAACAAAGGAGGAAAGAAGCAAATCAATATGTAGAGAGAGAAAAAATAAAGAGGGAACAAAAGAAAGAAACAAGAAAGAAAGAAAGAAAGAAAGAAAGAAAGAAAGAAAGAAAAAAGAAAGAAAGAGAAAGAAAGAACAAGGAGTATGAAAGAAAGAAAAACCATTTCTACTACAGCTGTAATTTTACATCAGTGATCAAGCCTAGTGAGTTAACATAATAACAAGGACAACAGCAACAGCTATACAACTGATAGTAAGTTATAAATAAAAATTAAAAAAAAAAACTAAACCAGTATTAGATCTAAACGGGTGAAACATTGTGAAGGTGAAAAAAAAGGGGGGTGCTGCGGGGATGAACAAAGCTGAAACAAAATCGAACATGTGCAAATTCTCCAGTGTTTAAAATAAACAGAGCTTGTGGACATAATCAAATGCTTTTGAGAATAAACAATTCTTCTCACCCCCCCCCCCCCCTCCCCTTAACCGCACTTTGAAAAATGAGCGCTTGTTTGCTGGTCTGCGGATGGAAACAGGAGTAAAAATTCTCACGGAAAAACTGCAAAGATGTTAGGAGTGATCGGTTACGAGTGGCCGACGCAATCGCTCGCTGAGCGTGGCAACATTGACATCCAATCCTAAGCGTTTGGGCCCACCCACTGCGTAGGTCGGCGAGGTGTGAACGGAAACGTGGTGGTACGCATCTACACGTAGCCTACGTGAAGAGTTGTTGATTACCATAATATGATATTTGACCAAAGACGTAACCTATGCAGTCGCACTGAATATTGTAGCGTCTTTAATCTTATTTAAACTATCTACATACCAGTTGATTTTTGTGGGGGGACGCAGTGGCTCAATGGGTATGGCGTCTGCTTATGGAGCGGTCGGGATCGATTCACGGGTTCTGCATCAGGGGATGACAGGACACGAAGATCGAAAACCCGCATTTTTTCAATGACTCAACGGTCCCCTGGCTTCCTGTGGGTAGG
>JBCAUA010015037.1:0-12959 GCA_038406235.1 Peronia verruculata | reverse complement strand
TCATGCCTTGATCGGCAGCAGTGAGAAGATCGTTTGTGACACGCAGCAAAGCTGTTTCTGTGCTGTGATTCTCCCTGATATTATACGACAATGCAAGCTGCTAAGAGCTCACTGCTCACAGTCCACCTGGGATTAGTGTCAAAGCATAATCAGGCCACACTGTGGACTAATCTGTAGGCATTTCTTTGTTTGACAACACATGTGACAGCACCAGTGATTCACTCTGTGAACAAGGAGTAAGTTTAGCCTCCTGAATGATCAGTTGTTTTGCTACTTCGGTCTGACACTTACGTCACTCGTGCAATTATCTGTAGGGTAACAAAGTAATATCATGTTTTCATTCAACAGTGATACTGTTATGTGAAAATCCACTTGTCGTTTAAACCCTGAGCATTGTTGATGTAATTGTAAACTAAAAAAGATCAGAACTTATTATATCTAATTACTACACACACACACACACACAGAGAGAGAGAGAGAGAGAGAGAGAGAGAGAGAGAGAGAGAGAGAGAGAGAGAGAGAAGAAGAAGAAGACTATACTTATTCGTGTACAAAAATTTTTAACTAATGGTAACGATCAACTAATCACAGCAGTGAAGACAAACTGTGGTCAGACAACTTGCATAACTTTTCAACCCGCCTAAGAACCCGTCCACCTAATAGTCCGATTTTTTTTTTCCTCCTGTCAACCGGATTCTTAGGCAGAGACCATTGTAAAAGGATTTTTCAACATTCAAACAAGTGCATGATAAATTTCATCTCACAACATCTTTTTTATTAATCTTTTGTTACACAACTCAATTCAAAGAGAGCACATCTTTTTACTTAATGGAGTGATGTCTGAAATCACTTCTACTGAAATTCTCAAACCCTAAGTAAAGTCTTAATACTAATATTATATATTTGCAGTAAAATAGAGCTGACTTAATAGCATACATTATATTTTCTTTAATAGGAAGTTTTCAACTTACACCTTCACCTCCATCATCATCAGAGTCATCCTTGCTCTCTACAACATTTGTGGAAATCTCTCCATCCCAAGAAAACTGTTGAATGGAGAGTTTTGGAGCTGCTACCATTTTGTCAGTATCTTTATGATCCATCTGAAAGGCACAAATGTGGAACATTTAACCAGGGTAACACAATACAAGGATGTCAAACTGTTTTTACAAAAAATTTGGAAAATTATTTTACAAAATGGAGTAAAGAAACAATGTTGACAAACTCTTCTGAGTATAGTTCCTCTTCTTACTAATTTCTAATCCTTTGGGTGTCAATATTATGACTATAATAATAACCTTTGTTTTGGTAGTAAGTCTCCATAATAACCATCCATAATCCTTTCCAGGAACTGGACAAAGCCCAAAGATCTCTCGTCAATCTAATTTTACACTTCATTGCATGAGTAAGTGCTTCCTCTTTTCACATTAATATCCCAGACTCTTTAGTCTCCTGTATGTACATGCTATCCATCCCAAGGTCTGACAGGTGGTATAGGTGCCTGGCTTTCTTAATGAATGTCATATCAGTGGCCTATCCACCAGTAAGAAGAAGAAAAAGTGTTGCTGAATGTTTGATTTGTTGTAAAAGACAGCTGCAAACATGATTGTCTAGTCTTTCAGGCTTGGGTTTTGGTTATGAGACCCCCACCCCCACCCTATGACTTTTATACAGACAAGAGTAGCTTCCGTTTTAGAGTATAGGAAGAATGGTCGTAAAATGCCACAGAGAAACCACAAAGCCCAAATGTTTCCTACTGAACAAATTCTTTAAATAGAATTTTGAAACAGGAAAATCATGTATGTAAAGAAAATATTGCATGACTGTGAGGAGAATTCTGTCTACAAATAATATCCCTTTTTCCAGCATGATATACATAAATAATAACTCCTTCTATCTTAAAATCCTGAAATTAATTATTACTGCTACCTGAGACTGAACCTCAGTTTCTTCAGCATCTGAAGATCCTTTGGCAACATCCACTCCGCTGTCATCTTGATCTTCACTGCCAGGCATCCTTTTCTTTCTCTGTTTTTTGGCTTCTTTCTTCTTTTTTATGATCTCCTTCTCTGCAGTTTTTTTCTCTGTTTCTGACACAGATGTGTCCCTCTTTCTCTTTCTCACTTTCAGAGCTGGGCCTTTACTGTGGATGAAAACAGTGTATCTGCATATACAAACAGTCAAGTACCGAATGTGACATTCCAATAAAGCTCTTAAACCTTGTGATGTAATCTTAAACAAACAAACAAACAAAAAATTTAAAAAAGACACAGAGAACTGAAGTTTTGCTCTGTACAACATCTATCAAGTTCTCCTATCCAGAACATGCACATATAAACTAGTATGAATAAATGGAAAGATTTTTAAGAAAAACTTCATAATATGCTCAATATCTCTGCACATTTATTGGCTGCGGTATTAACAGCCAAGAGATAAAAGAATGGTGAAAAGTTGGGAGTGAACTTAAGTTTTCATTTTATTTGTGTATATTTGATTTTGTACAGGTAAAAGCAAGTAAGGTTTATCACAGCTTTAGATATACAGTGGCACATGTATTTCTTGCATTTGCTCAGAACTAATTTCACAGTATTTAAAATTGATGTGAGCATGGTTTCAAAATGACTGGCAGTCTTACCTCTGGTCCAGCAATGACAGAACAACTCTGTTGGAATCTTCCATTTCCTCCACTGTACATCTGATGTACTGCCCAACATAGTGTAGAACAGAGGGTTTGGCATTGACTACACCCAACCTTCCTTCAGGCAACTTGACATACAAACAAACACCTGGCTTGATGCTGGTTATCTGAGCGGTCACTGCCTCTCCAATGCCTATTTTCATTTTACCACCTGAAAACAAAGTAAAAATTTCAGTCTCAACCTGCCATATCAATTATATTTCAGTCAGCCTAATTAAAAAAAAAAAAGAGGGAGGGACGGGGTAATTTAGGGGGTTGTTGGATATTGATATGATGCCACTATGCATGTACAAGAAAATTGGGGTATATAAACCCTTCCTTTACGAAGATTCTTCTACAGCTTCATTTGTGAAAAATAATATCTGTTCATTTTGAGATAAAAGACAGGTTATCCTTCTCTATTTAATATAATTTAAAAAAAAAAAAAATCTGCCATTCCATAACCCCATTTACATTTTTTTTTCTACCCCTTAAATAGTACAATTTTCATAAACTATAAAAATAACAAGATGGATGTACAAGATTTTGTTACAAAAATATCCTACACTGGGTCATCACATTTCAACCCCAACATTAAAGAATTAATAAGTACAATAATTTCTTTTTTCCCCCTATGAACCACCTACCAATCCTACAAGCAAATATGTTCTCAAAGAGTCAACAACACTTATCTCTTTTCAGCCAGTACTTACCAATCCTTGACAGTACCAGCTTCTCCACATCCTCACATTCCACAACCACAGCCTTGTAAGCTTGACCTGTCTGAAAATGATTCTTGATGTCGTTGAGGATGGTCATGTCATCAGAGAAATGGAACATATCAATGTAGGCTTGCTGGCTGAGGCCTGTCTGAACCCACAACTTATTGCTGGAGACCTGGATACGAGTGATGAATAAACATAGGATGAAATCAGGCATCACTTCTGTTTAATATGGCATGACTTGTTTTCTGAAATGTTTACATGAACCTGAAGTTCAGTTTGGTAGTTGAAATAATTTATCACATCTTGCAAAAATAAATTTTCAAAAACAGCTCGCACATGTAAATATATCACGATTTTTAAAAAAAAATGTTATCAAAATAAATTTAAAATTTAAAAAATCAGAAAAGAACAAAAGCATTATAGATCTATACATATCAGAGAAATTTTACACAACAGCACAGATTTTTTTTTGTGTTGTATCAAATCAAGATTATCTCTGAGACAGAAACTATGCATCTACCTGACAACTTATATCCATCTCATTCTCTAAAAAGAAACTCCACTAAACACATGTACTATAAATTGTATAAAGCAAACACAAGTTGATTTGTTATAATACATCACCAAATCAACTGAAGACTGAGAATTAAGGATGTTGTTACATTAACCATTTTGATAAACATCATTATTCCTGATTATGCTTCTCATGTCACTTGATCATTTGCGCCTGTACTGCTGATATGCATGAAAAAATAAAAATATGAACAGTGAACAAATTATTGGTAGTAGCCTATATGAGACATACATCAAACACAATGACATTCATTAATTAAAGTCCACACTGTTGAGCTTAAACTCACCTTGATGATATAAACTATCATTTCATCTCCAATTTTGACATCAAGCTTAGGTTTAAGCAGCTCTGTCTCAGAATCAGTGTTCAGTTTGCTGGAGGATATGAACAGGAAAAATGTAGAATTAATGATATATATAAAGACAGTGGTTTCATTCTAGTTTTTCCTTTTTCCACATTCTAATATCAACAGAAAGACAGATTGAAAACAATTAAATTAACTCATTGACGACATTTCCGGACAGTCTAGTGGTCAATTGAGACATGTCCCGCAACCCTTGCGGGATCAACTTTATAGTTTTTTCACACCGACCCATTTCCTACAAATGCCCAGGAAACTGTCTCTTACAGTAGAGTCACCATTTATTTCATTTTATACTGAGTTTGGCAGAAATCAGTTGGTAACTTTTTGAGTTTTTGAAGGTCAAGGAAAGTCACTTCAAAGTGAAAGTAGGGAAAGAAAACAGTTGTGATTATGGGTGTAGTACTAAGAAGGGTAAAAGCAAAGCAACAACATTTTCTTTGTCTATAGCTAGTGTTTCTACATCTAGAGAAACTTCTGCACAACAGGCAGAGATGTAGAAACTGCTGCTGTATGACCTTTGGGCAACTCAGATAGATCTACATTTTCCAACATTTTCTCAAAAATCCCGGGAAACCCGAAATTTGACTCATCTTGAAAAAAAATCATAAAAATCATACATTATTCTGTACCAGAACGTGTTGATCTAGTACTGTCATGTGTGTTAATGTGGGTGATGTAGGACTATGAAAAGTGTGATTATTAGTTGTTTTTTTTAATCTCCTCTGAAAATGCCAGTCTTCAGGGTATCCAAATAAAAAAAGCTCAGTCTTCAGTGAGCTAGAAGTATGATTTCTCAGTTCAACTGTAGATTCAAAGTGGAAATTGAAGAGAAAAGAAAAGAGAAAATAATAAGATGCCTGGGTTTCAACTTCTAGTCCCTTTTTTGTGTAACCAATATAATGAAAATGTATATTTTCAATAATGCTTTTCTACCATTTTTTTAAAACATCTATCTATGCCAAAATATCAATTTTCCATTCTAAGTAGCCAGTGAAATATTGTTGAATATTTTTCTACAGCTCTACTGGAGAACTTTCTTCCATCTACACCATTTTCTTGTAATTGTTCCAGGTCTAAAATCATTCACTATCTCTCATTCTTTTTCGAAACTTCCTAATAATTGCGTATTAACCTCAGCTACATAATACTGGAAAAACATCCCAAAAGCACTTTCTACATCTCATTATTAAAAAAAAAAAAACACTACACGATAACAAGTGAACTACCTCTCATTATAACAACGATGAAACAACATGATAACATCATACAGTAAATACTACTTTTTATTTATTTCCGTTTATCCTCTCATTGTCTATCCTTCTTTTGTCAGTAAAGAGAACATATATGGCCAAGCAGAGGTAGCCTACCTGTCTCTAAGTGTGCACTCCAGCAGCGTTCTTTTGGCCTTTGGATGAGATATAGGCAAATAGCTGAAAAGATTAAACAAAACAAAAAATAAGTGATAATAATTTGGTTGATACAGAGCACATTATAACATTACTAGGATACAGAGGAAACTACCTTTCATGCTTACATTAGGCACAATTTGCATATGAAGGTACTTGTTCAGATAACTACTTCTGAAAGTTAAATTTTTATGAGGACAACAAAACTCAAAATTGGAAATTTCTTCAACTGCAGCGGATGCAGCAAAAATGGAGAACCCCATAAATTAAGCCTTACATTTACCTCTGTGTCTTCAGATCCCGAAGTCCAATAACTTTCACTTTCAGTGAATGTCCCTGTCGAAACTTGTGAAGCGGATTTTTGCCCTGTGGAATATAAAAAGCATTGATTTGTGAACTGTCAATGAGTTATTACTAAATAAACCAGAGAATTTTCATACAGTTCCTTTGTCCTTAAAAATTACTGTTCAGTGGTGCAATTATGCTCTTACTACAATAGGCTGATATCCATGAGGGCAAAAATCTAAAATTACAGTGGTCTCTACCCGAGAGCCCCCTGCCTAAGAGCCTGATTCGCCTAAGAATCCCATGCTGCAGCATGGAATTTTTTCTCTATTATTTACCCCTCTAAGACCCCATTCCCAAATAAAAAAATCCGCCTAAGAGCCTGGTGTTGGCCCAAGATTCTCAAGTATTTATGGTGTAATTTCACATCAGATTGTCCTCTTGAGAGAAATGCACAGTGTTAGAAGTTCAGTAAAATGGGGACGGGGGTGGAGGGAACAGGTAGACAAAGGAGTTGAAATGATGGCTGATGTAGGATTGCATAATCAGGCCACATTGTGGATTAACCTATAAACATTTCTTTGTTTGACATGATTGGCTCTGTGTAAAGGGAGGAATATATTTAACCTCCTGACTGGTCAATTATTTTCCTACTTTGACCACTCTGGCTAATTTTTAAATGCTTGAGTTACTTCAGAGCAACATGTTTTCAGTCAAAATGCTAGTGTTATGGAAAAACTCACTCGACATTTGAACGCATTGATGAAATTATATGCTAAGGAAGGACAGGAATTGTTAGATCTAATTATATCACACGTTGTAAAATTGTTCTTATTCGCATAGATAAATCTTTAACTAACAATCAATAAATTATAGTAGTGAACACAGCCTGTGATCAGACAGGCTATGTAACTTTTAACTGCCTGCAAGCCTGCTCTTTTTCTGTCTCCTTGTAACTGCGCTCTTCAGCAGTGATCACCGTATCAAATTTGAGTATGATGCAATGATAAAAAAAAAAATTCCTGGAAAATAAAATTCTTCCCACACGCCACCAAATATTCTTACTATTTCACAGACAGCTGCTATTGAAAGCCAACCAATCTTTCCTATTTAAAAGAGGTTGCAGAAATTCTACAAGCAACCATGTGTATATTCAATGTTTCATACTCATCCTATCTGAAGGATAAAACATTTCAAGTTCAAGATTTCGCAACAATGCAACAGAAATAACAAACCTCTTCAAAGTTGTCTGTGACTTCAGTGACATGTACACGCCCATGCAGTCGTCCTGATGTGATATTCATTTGTAGAGGATGAACAACTTTGACCCTGAGGCAGAAATGGCACAACAAAGTCAATAAAAAATTATGACTAATTCCATGACAAATTAAACTTTTATTTCTCACACTGGGTATTGTCACAACCCTATATTTTGATACCATTTTTGGCTAGCCTATCCACGATCTCCTTTCTGTTTATTCGTATGCGTGCTGGTACCCATACTACGGTTCATATTCTGTCTTGTTTCCTTAGTTTTGAATTGGCTTTAAGTATTTCTTCTTTTATATCTTCCCTGAAGAAAGCATAGTCTCAAATTTAACTGCACAGTCATGATAAAAGCTCATGTTATCTCTCATGAGCAAAAACATAAGCACGCAAACTTATATGTACATGTATAAACAAGTATCATTCTGGAAACAGATACCAGCAGTTGACTGAGCAGCTGACTAGTATCTTCGATTTTGTTAATGCAAATTTAACAAACAGTATTGTGATTCCAGGGAAAACCTGAACTATACTTACTGAGCATCAATGACCATGCCAGGTTTCATGTCATGCACAGGTAGATTCTTGAAGTTAATTTTGTCCTTTTCCTTTTCCATCACATCAGGGTCCTGACTTTTTAAGACTCCTAGGACATTCTCTCCACATGGACTATACAAAAGGAACAAAGAGAGACAAGTAATATATGCAAATCTCTTACACCAACCTAAGACATTTCTCTTAAAGGAAGTGTCATTAACTATTAAATGGTTGACATCAGCCATGGCATAATTTAGTACACAAAACACAAACTACATCCTTTACAAATTAAACATCATTTCCCAATTTTATTGCAAAAAGCATGCTCATTCAAGCATTATACTACAAAATGTTGACTATTATAACCCCTTCTTGAAAATACAAAAACTAGATAAACAATGATACTTACTCCTTTAACAAAACTTCAGTGAATGTACCAATTTCATAAGGTTTGTCTGTACCAACATCATTCATATGCTGAAAATAAAAATAGTATCAACAAGTAAATTTTGGTTTCTTCAAGTGAAAATTAAATTAGCCTTCTCTTATTCTCGTATATGTTTCACATTTTGTTATAATGTAAAGATTAATGAACTGGTAATGCCTTGTCTTGTGAAAAATTTCTCTGTTTGATAAACAGGCAATATGTTTACAATATGTCAATTTTTTAGTGAACCCATACAGCTGTTTAGCATTTTTTTTTTAAGCCCATACAACAAAATACAAGAAGCTCAATTGTTAAAGGCCTCACCCTTTTGACTGGTATGTAGATAAATTTGCCAGCACCATGGGCTCTAAGACTCATAAGCATAAATTCTGGTTTGATCAGCTGCACATCTGCCTTCAAAATTTGTCCATTTTTCAGCTGAAAAAAAAAAAATCAAATTACATATAATTCATGAAATCATAGAATTTTTCTGAAGGTACAAGATTGTGGCAGTGATCCTCTAAATGCTTGAATGACATACCTTTATTTTCTTTGCCAGTGAAGTTCACAGATCAGAGCACTCAGAAAATACTTTTTTGACAAAAAATCTTTTACATGGGATAGCTGTTGCATGTGACTCTGCTAATCTGACCTTTACATTATACTCTGTAAAGTATGAAAATGTTCATATACATATTTCATACATTCCCGAAATGTAAACCAAAAAAAAAAAAAAGATGTGAAATACTGTTTGCGCAAATATCCAGACAGATGTTCAGTTAAGCAAAGACTATATAATATAATCAGTTCTACAGTGACATTTATTCGGAAAGTATGAAACCCCATACAAGACCTATAACCGGAATTTCTAGTTCCATCCAAGTTCATTTCTTAAAGCATCAGACAATGTTTTTTGTGAACACATTTTTGTAAAAGTGACAAGTTTTTTTCCCCCTTGAAAATGCCATTCACAGTGAGATGTACCTGAGTTTTGCTGTTCTCCTTTCGGCTTGCAAAAGCTCTCACAAGCTTCTGGTCTAAAGTGAGTTCAACACATGGAGTCAATGGGTCAACAAACATTATTACAGCCTTATGCTTGTTTCCAACTTCTGGAACAACGCCTGGTGAGAAGTTTTAAATACAATACTGAAACTTTTTGTCTGGGTAAGATTTCATATTACTCAAAATAAAAGAAACAAAAATTAAATAAGGTTAATTCAAAGTGGGACACTGACTAGAAGCCAGGAAAAGACATATCAATTTGATAACAACAGCCAGATCAAGCACTGTAAGTGCAAGAAAATACACATGAATCAGTCATCTTGTATTTAAAGCCTAAATTTCCTTCTCATGAAAGACTGCTAAAAAACGAAGGGAATCTGCATAGATCAGGTTGTAATATGCAAATTTTATAGATGCTTGTGTCAAATCTCTCTCTTTTTTTATTTTTTTTTTTTTTTCTGACAGCCTGAACATCATTTCTTTTATTACATATGATCAGCATTTAAGAGTTAATGGACTGTCTTTTAAAGGTGAGAATTTTGGTTACACAATTGTTTCAAATTCACTGTGTTGAAGATATATCTGGGACACTTTCCCACTGAAGCATGAGACATTTTTTTTTAAAGAAAAAAAAAGAGTGAGAAAGAAAGAAGGAAAAGCTATGCTACCTCCAAGATGTTTTTTAGTAGCCAAGGCCTTTGCTCCAGAGTCCAGATCTCCAAGAACACCTTTCTTTAACACAGAAGATATAGTCACTTCCACAATATCTCCAACACTGAGTTCCTCGTAAACAGACAGGTCATCTTCAGAGCAATAATAATCATTCTCAAATATAACAACACACATAACAGAAGAAGCGTGGACACATCTTGTATGTTTGTAACATTAAATATTTACTGACAACCTTGTGAAATATAATATATTTGAGCATAATATCTGACTTCCTCTTTAAAAAACCCTTTCCAGCGCACTGCTGCATTTTTACCTCTTTAACTCATTTTTCGTTTAGTGCACGTTGGAAAATTCATGCCAAACTATCAATATCATCAACAATGATTTCTAACTGAGATAGCGTAAATATTTCCTCATCACTGTTTTTCTTTTGTAATCTTTTTTCATTTTCTTCATTTTTTTTTCTCAATTTCCACCACAAATACTACCCTCATCAAGCCCATATAATTTATGTAAGAATTATGGAACTATGTGAATCATGTGGTTAAGCTGTTGAAACTTTAAAATAAAGTCAGACATTATTTCCTCTTCAGTCAATACAAACTTGCCTCTTTTCCTAAGCTATGGTGCTAAGAAACTTCTGAAATGGAACATCAATCATTGTGGATGCACAACAACAACATCGATAAAGATCTTTTTATCTCTAAATTCAAATGCGCATTTTTATTTCTGTGCATGTGAACTTGTCAATTTTTAGTGAAGATGTTTTGATACAGTACACCAAAATCAGTGGAATACTAAAAAATATGAAACATGATGATGTTGCAGAGCATATAGGCATTTGCCTTTTGGTGAAAGCATGATATTCACAAGTACTACAAGTACTTTTTATTTCCATCAATTCTATTTGATAAGAAAGCCTAACCGTAAGCTGTCTCAGACAACAGTGAATGTATTTCAAGGGTACTATGTCTGTGTTATGTACACTGAACAATCCATGGCAGTAAAAATTTGATAAAAAGTAGACAGGGACACTGCGTTCCTAGAAAAAGTTCCAAATTCCAAGATTCCATTAGAACTTTCTTCTGAAGAAACTGGGCCTTCATCAGAAGACTGCATACACAGTGGACAGTTTATGAACGAATTGGTTTACGAGGAAGTTTGGCAAACAAATTTTACGTCAGAGGCCCATCACCCACAATCCTGTGGAACACGTGCGCAGCTGCACTTTCTCAAATATACATGGGCCTCTTAAAAAGGTGAAGGGAACTGAAATAACTCCTTAATCAGAGTTGCCCATGTTTTAATGAAAAGGGATTCCTTTGACTAACAACCTCTTTGTCTCCCCCTTCAACAATCACTGCATATGCAAAATATAAAGTACAATGGAATTTCTGTTGAATTCAGTTTTACAGTACATTTGATTCTAATTAAGAATACAAGTATCTCAGCTAAATTGTACGATATATGACTCATATATTCATATTAAAAAACAGCTAAAATGTAGACAATACCCTTGTCTTTCCCTGGGGCTGAACGGTATAACTGTATCTGCTCTCATTTCAACATCTTGGTTTATGAACAATAAGGTCTATGAACAGAGTCCCGGAATGGATTAAATTCATTACCCAAGATCCACTGAATCCCCCCCCCCTCCCCCCCACCACAAAAAAAAAAAGACAGATATTTGAAAAGAACATACTGTGCTCAGCAAAAAGCAACTGCAATGTTTTTTCCCTTGACTGGAGGTAATCCCTTAGTAAGGTCAGTGAATCATCAATGCCACCTTCATAGCATTCATCTAATCGAATGCTGCCCAGAAATCTCTTCTTCTCTGAATCAATTCTGTTAAGTCTTGCCACCACTGACTGTCCGGGCTGAAACAGCTCTTGTAGATTTGATGGTTGTAGGTATGTCAGTGTCTGAAACAAATGTTGAAATCTGTGAGTGAGAATAATATTTGTGCACAAATTTGTGGCAAACAAGCACAGGATATTCTGAAAAACAAAATTTGAACAAAAAGACAACAACATGTTTATGTAGGGAAAACACATTTCTTGAAGTGCAAAATAGATATTTGGTATTTTTCTTATGCAAAATGGTAATGAGATCCAAAACATAGAGACTGAAAGAGCTGAACAAGGACCCAGAGGCTGACAACATATTCAAAATCACACAATATATGTGTAATGGTCAGGCAAAAGAGCCCAATAGTTGCCATACAGGTAAAATGGTCAATGGGGGTCACATGTTAAAAATTGAGTTTTCATTGTAAAACCAATGTTCAAACTTCTTGTCTCTGGCATATTTATTAAAAGC
Organism: Peronia verruculata; assembly: GCA_038406235.1. Lineage (NCBI taxonomy): Eukaryota > Metazoa > Mollusca > Gastropoda > Systellommatophora > Onchidiidae > Peronia > Peronia verruculata. The sequence goes on along the minus strand of JBCAUA010015037.1, from coordinate 705 downwards.
TTTTCTTCGCAGTCTTGCTTCTAGATGAGTTTGTAAAGCTATTCTCTGACATGACTACACCAAATGAATTTCAGAATAATAGCCTGATTATCTGACTTCCATCACATCGATTACATCTTGTGGTGTTTTGCCACAATGAATTAACTTGCAATAGAGGAATGTTCTTTAAGCATGGTATAGCACTTATTTCTCTCTGAAATTCATTTAAATTTGTTTCTGAAATTTAAAAATGTGTTTTTCTCAAAATGAACTTCTCTAACCTGGTCACCTTAAAAAATTCATAAACAAAAAAAATATAGGGGACATTTTAAAAATTTAAAGAGCTTCAGAACCAACAAAAGCCCTAGTTTCAGAAACAAGAACTCAAAAGCAAAATTTCTGACAGATATATCCTTTTCCAAGACCATCACATAAATGATTTCTGAAAAGAATGTAGTATACATTATTCCCTCTTTCAGGGATTCAGATTTAAACTTATCACCTCATTGGCAAAGACTTAAAAACATGTCACGACATGACTTTAAAAATTCTTTCTTGGTGATCACACTTTCTTTTGTTTTTATTCAGAAATAACACAGGCCCAGTCAGATGACTATATGAGATATAATATATTAAGGCCAAGGTCGGCAGTGAAAGCCAAAATCCACATTTTTGAGCTGAGCAATCTTTTAATGCTGTAAATGTGTTGGAAGTGTGTTCCTCATT
>JBCAUA010015026.1:0-10282 GCA_038406235.1 Peronia verruculata | reverse complement strand
CCCCCCCCCCCCCCCCCCCCCCCCCCCCCCCCCCCCCCCCCCCCCACAGACCACAAGAAAATTCATACATTATTCATGATTCTGATTTGATGATCTACATAGGATATGCTGAGATGAGCAATATATTCAGACGGAGTTGCATTAATGTCAGCAGGAAAAAAATAGAGAGGACAGTATATAAATGGGAAGCACATGGGGGCCTGGTAATAAAGACATCCTTAATAACCAATAGGAACATCATCAGAATTTAATCTTCATCTGAATACGTGATGTAACTGATGACGTGAAAGATAAGCTAGTACAACAGGCTTCAATATGTTGTTGACAAATATCTGGGCAAGAATAGGAATGACATTGTGGGACACGCCACAGCTTCTGCAGTGAGGAAAAAAAACTGGATTCCAGGAAATTTTTTTAAGCCTTTTATTCTTAAGAAAGTAGGACTATATCTCTGCTTTTTAAGAGGTTACACTTTCTGGTGAGAATTTCTATGGGTAGAAATTTGGAATTTGGGAATTTGGAAATTTTGCCCGGACAGCGGCACGCTGCCTACTCTTCCATTGATTTTGAACTGCCAAGTGTTCTTTGACATACGTAACGTACGGACGGGACCTCCGAAATATATTCACCCTTGTCCGAGAAGGCTAAACGTCGGGCTTTCCTACCGACAGGAAACAAGGGGACCGTTGAGTCACTGAAACGAATGCGGGTTTTCGATCTTCGTGTCTTATCATCCCCCGATGCAGAACCCGTGAGTCGATCCCGGCCTGTTTTCTCCATGAGCAGACGCCATACCCAATGAGCCACTGCGTCCCCCTTTTGAGGAGATCACAAATAGGTGTCCTCTGTAAGCCAAATCGAATGAAGGAGAAATTTTGTAGATATAATTTATTGCGTGAGAGTGATAATCAATTGCGATGAGCTCGTCCTGAATGATTTACTTTCCCAAAATTCTTGTCAATCGTTGAAAACCTTATTGTCTTAGGTGTCATAGCCTTGTTTAACCCATTGCTTTGGGGAGTTCTGCAGAAAGACTTTGTAAATTTTGTTGGAAGTCATACTGCTCAGAATAGTTGATTTAATCTACTTAAGAGCCACTACTGCGATTCATTGTCAGTGTCAACTGTCCTCGTCCATACTGACTTTGTAACAAGTTTGTTGATCTATTTCTGAGCGTGTCAGAATAATGGGAGATTGTTGTGCTCAGTTCTAGTACTTCCCCTTACCAGGCAAAAGAGGGATTAAACAAGCAGTGAAAAGAGGGGGAAAAAATCACTTTCGCGCCTTTTGCTTGAAACGTACGACATGACAAAATTTTTTTTTTAAAAATTATGATATAAAGTGACTGTTTTCTTCTTATTGTTATAATTTTATCATATTTTTTGGCGATCAGTCCTTCGAATGGCAAGGAGTAAAATAATTTTTCCCACTTAACACTGCTTGCTCAGCAGCTCTTTTGTCTGGCAAAGGGAAGTAAAAGTTTGGTTAGAATGATCTCCCTTACACAAATCCGCTTTTGGAAAGGGCACATAATCTGTGGAAAGATCTCCCATTTGGTAAGAAAAGAATTAAGGAAATTGTGATTCAATCACCTGAAGCCAGATTATCTGAAGCACCAAGTTCAGGAAATGCGGAAGAAACGCAATGTCAGTTTCTGTTATTGAAAATTGTCTGAACTTCTTACAATGGTATTTATCTCTAAACAATATCGCACTGGCACTATAGACTATTAGGCTTCAGTGAGTCGGCATGGCAATAAAGACTGTTAGGTGTTACGTGACAGAGAGAGGGGTTGGACTTCTTTGCTTTATTGTACATCTGGACTCCATTGCCCTTTGAACAGTTATTAATGTTGATTATTAAAAATAGAGAGTATTTATATAGCGCCTATCGCCGAAATTACATACTCTAAGCGCTTCACAATCTATTATTACCCCGACAGACCCATAGAAGACACTCATAAAAGTTCTCAGCTTCCTGGGAAGCATACCAGGCGGCTGCCTGTTAGGCGCTCAAATCCTAATCAATTAACAAAATCGTTCACTGTCTATAGTCTGCTACCCATTTAAACCTGGGTGGAGTCAGGAAATATGTGTAAATTGACTTTCCCACACAGCTATTATTACACAGCTAATTATTGCAAAAACAACAATTAGGAGGCCAATGAGGAATAAAAAAAAAAAAAAAAGAAAAGATGGCGTAGCATTTCGTGTCTTTTAATTAAGAAGACCTGGTTTTTTGGGTGGTGTTGTTTACAAAACGAGTTCAGTCATAGAGTGGCAAAAGCTTTCGTGAGTGAAGATTCAGAATGGGATCAATGGGAGATCGTTTCGCAGATTATCTGCCCCTCCCAAAAGAGGGATGGATGGTGACGTCATACACACCAAAGACAAGTGGGAACACAGTGTAAAATGGGAAGCAGGTGGGCTTCATATAATACAGACATTGATACAGACATTCTTAATAACCAGTAAGAAAGGGATCACTAGACACGTTATCAGGATTGAATTTTAATCTCGATGATGCAAATCATGAAGTGAATAATAGGTGGACAGAACAGATTTGTTCCGACCAAGCCAACGGCTGGAAATCCCCGTTTACTTTTAGTATTCTATGGGGTACAAACACTTCAAACTGTTTACATTGACATAGAAAAACATATAAATGCAGGTAATCGGTGACAACTGTTCACATATCTCGTGGTGGAGCGGCAACAAATACCAGTGAGAGATCTATTTTTAGCAAGGGGTACAAACACCCGGCCCGGGGTTTCCAAGTTTTTGCTTAGTCGAATATGAACTATTCAATAGGTTATTGACATATTTCTAAGCAGGGACAAGAATATTATCGTGGGACCGCCATAGGCATTGCAGTTTTATAACACTGGATTTGAGAAGATCACGGACAGATTCCCGTTATAAGTCAAGTCTCAAGGGAGAGAAAGAGAATTCGCGGCCAGTCGAAGTGAGACTAAAGTCGTTAGGCTAGAATTGAGAAATCGGGCTTTGAATCTGATGAAGGGCGTCAGACATCGATTTTTTTTTTTTTTTTTAATTGCAGAAATGAAAAGTGCCTTCATTTTCTGAACAAGACAGTTTTGGTCATCGTCTCGATTTATAAATATTTCTTCATTATAATTAGGTTTTTGTGAGTCAGGTATGTAGATTTATGCGTTCTAATGTTCATTTAAACGACTTTCTCGGAATTTTAGTAATTGCTGTGGGTCCCTCCTTATCTCTTTAAAACTGCAATATCTCTGGCTAGAATTAAGCTATCTCAGAACTTTATTCACCAAATGAAAGGGTATAGAATAAACTATTACATGATACTAAAAATCCCCATATGGTTAAAAATCGAGTTACGTCTCATTTGGACTAGCTCGAGACGTATAGGCATTATACTGACGTAGTCGAACAATGCTATGCTGAGTATAGCACTATACAAGAGGGTGTAGGTCTGATGGAAAAGTTTTACTTGTCGAGTCCTCTAAAAGAAAACCTGTGGGTTCTCGTAAAAGCATACTCGGTTATAATATCACAACCGGTTTAATCGGTTATCAAGTTTGAAGGCTTGGTCATGAGGAAGATGAAGTGGGACAGTGAATAATCTTTGAGCAAAAATATCTGGACTCTTGCCCTCTTTACTGTTATTACTCGACTGACCAGTAAATACTGACCCATAATGTTTCATAATTCACAAGTGTGAACCAGTACCACAAGTCTCAACACAAGTGGTAATTTTCAAGATTATTACTGTTGTATATCATTAGAAAGTGCTACATTTCATCTTTCATTTGATACTGATATCGCGATCAAATCTATTCAGCGTTCCCAAATATATTATGCAATATTGAAACCATACCCCGCTCAATTAATTTCTAAAATAATTGGCCTTAAAGATAGCGGTACATTTTTTTTTTTTTTTTATTCAGCATGACGGTCGCCTGTTTCATTTCAAGTAACGCACTCAGAGTTAATTATAATGATAAAAGTATGCATGGTTTTATGAAATCGGTGCATCTGTAGCCGATGTAATCCGCAACGAAGCGGAAAATGAGAACACATACTACCGTATATGTCCAGATTTTGCTAGATCTCCATCAAACCTCTCTCCCGTTGCCTTTAACACTTAGTGTCTGACATGTCACATCGATGGTGAAAGTCGCAAACCATGTAAGTCTAAAAATAGCAACATGTCTATTTTTGTTTTAAAAGCATCACGAAGCTCTAAACTTCATCTTGTTTCGATTTGCATTGCCATTGATGTTAACAATATGGAAAGACTTCAAGATCCTCAAACGTATAAAAAGTATTTTTATAAAAGCACTGTATCGTTGTTGTTTTTTTTTAATTTTCTCGAAAGCGTGGAAAAAGGACTTACATGGTTTGCTACTTTCACCGTCGACATGTCAGTTCATCAGCGGATGGCTATTGCTCCAGGTTTGTACTATACCTTAAAACAAGTAAATCCATTTCCAAACGTTCTGACAAAGGTTTATAACGATATTATGCAAAAGCTTTCCTCTTTCCTTTCTGAAGTTATGTAACATGGCTGCGCTCTTATGCGGAATGCCATGAGGGGCATTCAGAGTTAATGATCAAAATGATATATTTAATATTTTCAAAGACTCACCCTTTTTTATGATGAACAAAAAAGGCTAAAGTTGTCTTTTTTTTTTTAATCGAAGCACAATTTAATGACCCCCCCCCCCCTCCTCCATCTCCCCGAAAAAATCTAGCTTTCCCGCCTTGAACTCGATTTTCTTCTTTTGGCTTCTTGGGAGTGGGCGTTGAAGTTTCTCCTACTGGTTCACATATGTAGAAATTAGAAAAGCCGAGACAACTCACGACATTACACACACGAAGCGCTCACTGTAACAACGTGAGCACGAGAGGGCACGAGAGAGAATCAGACGGAGCATATCCTGATGTGAAAATCTTATACTGTTTCCGGTTCAGAGATTTCTCGTGATCCGCCATCAACCGGTGATTGAAAAAACAGAAAGAAACGAGGGTTCTGCGTACGCAGAGGGCAGATAAAGATTACGAATGAAGAACTGGAGGTAAGAACCAGATAGACATTGTGAAGGTTGTCGAAAGAGTAGGTGTCTGTTCTTCAGTACTCTGCTAAAGCTCTGGATCAGCTCTTTCTATACTTATTTCTTCAGATACTCCCAAAGCCAGGAAAACTGCCGATGGACAGTTTTGTTGTCGTAGTGCAAGCAAAAGATGACAATTGGATGTAAATTTAAAATCACTTTACGTTGACTGACCGAAAGATTGGGCTTTGTGATTTTCTAGATTCTCTCTCCTTTTGTCTTCTTTTGTTTTTGTTTGTTTCTTTCTTTCTTTCTTTGTTTTGGGGGGTTTTTGTCTTGTTTTTCCAAATATGATGTGTATTTCATATTCTGTTGGTTTAAAAAATAAAAAATATATTTTTAAAGATTGGTCTGAAAGTCCTAATGTTCTTTCCACTGCGATTCGAAATAAATTTCCTGGCAATCATGAGCATAAGAAATGGCGAGAAAAATCCTAGATGGCGATATAGAGTTTGAATATTCAAGGTTGTGTGGGCTTCTATGTTAGTAGTGTCAGAGAAAATTTTGCATAAAGTTCAAAATGACCCCCCCCCCCCCCAAAAAAAAAAATCAATCAAATTGTTGATGAAAGTGCAGAAGAGACTGACACGCTTTGGTCAACAATTCATTATTTAAGAATCAAAAAGTCGGCAACATGTAATTTGTATGTTTAAGGATTCATTGCACTCTTACAAAGAGTGCACGTGCCATTCAGTGAACCGGGCTTACTTTCTTCTGAAATATATACGCGCTTGGGTAAACGATTTTCTTTTGCAATACAATAGCTATGGATGTTTTTCCCCTGTTCCTTTAGGCCCAAAATCTACTGGCTCCATCCAACCACAGCCGAATAAATAAGGGCAGCTGAAGGATGAAAAAAGTGATAAAGGTGCCCCCGTCAAATTGTCACCTCCATATGAGTCAGCTTTATGATATAATGCAGGCCGAGATTCCACTATGTTAACAAGGGCATTCTTTCTATGGTGATGAAAACAAAGCCATTGTTTGAAAGGAAAGTACATCACAAAATTTGACAGTGTTGTCTGTTCGAAATAAAAACGGGGAACAAACCTTTATAAAGTTGACGGTAGAGAGTTCTAGACAATGCCTTGGCCAGATTCTAGGTATCTTCACACGTCAATGACACAATGACCTACATTAGCGATACAAATTTGAACAGTTAAAAAATAAATTACTTTTTCTCTCCCTCTCTTTATTAAAGTCGACAATCGCAAATTCTTTTCACAGCGAGGGTTTTCGAATACGCTGAATTCAGATTTGGCATCAAAAACGTGATTGAAGTTACGTTTTGCGACTTTCATCCGTCTTGACGGACAGAATGCCGCATGCTGCATTCCAGTCCGGATGCCTCTTAACAGGCGGCTGGAAATTGGAACGTGGATAATCACACAGCCTGACATCGCTCCATTACATTAATTGAGACAGGTCCAATGTTCATCCTTCGGTTTGCTACCCTCAAATCGGTCTTAATTACTTAATAAATCTTTGGCCTTGCATGGAAGAAAGTCTCCGGGGCTAATGATTTGAGGCCGAAAAGGACATTATTAGAGGTACAAGGTTTGCTATGATACGAGTAAGTAAACTTAATATGGAGTCTGCATTTTACAGTTGTTTACAACTGTCTTCAAAAATGGGTGGATAACGGCAATGGTTTTGTTGGCTAGATCAGAGACTAAGACACTGCTCCTGTAAGTCTGGTCTTTTTTCATTTATAAACTTTTGCTTTCACAGAAGAGAGAAACCTTTTAGATGGATCCTGTACTTAGGAATTAAGAAATAACAGAAAGAGACAATGCTTGGTTAGGTTCTATATACCTCTTTCAATCTCCGGGTTGGGGGGGGGGGGGTATCTCGGAGACAATGGTAGATAGAACGTGCAAGGATAATACCAGATAGCACAGCAGGCAACACTAGACAATTCCTAGCTTGTAGTCCACTGGGAAATAGATAGCGATCTGGAAGAAATGGCTGGTCAATGATCTGAGAAGAAGAGTCACTCATAGATTTACTGTGACTTTGTCTCAGATGGAATTCAGTAGAAATCTTTTGTGTGTGCTCGTATATCTTGGAGAGAGTTATGGACAGTGATGATGATTTTGAATGTGATGGATGGCAAATATTAAAGAAGAACGTTTCTAGAAAACGTTCGGTGACCGAATTCTTACAGTCCTTGAGGTCTTGTCACAGACATTTTTTTTTCAAATTACCGATACCCAACAGGAAGTAGGAAGTAGGACAGATGAAGATCTTCTCAGTGATTTTTTTTAGGAAACGCTGATTTCTTATAAGATTATAAGAAAAAAGTATGCCACGTGTCGTTTACAGAAATAACAGCCTGTTATAGCTTTGTCTCCATTGGTCATAGAAAGTTGGAGAAAGAATTCATGGCACTAATAAGTAAGAAGACAGCAGAGAAAACAAAACCAGGTGAAGACACCAACATTGCCCTACACCTGCAGATACAATATCAGGCCCTGCTCGTCAAACACTAGCAACTTCAGTTAGGAAAGCACTTAACGAGCAGCATAGTACACCCAAAACTACAGGGAAGCAAATGCCGCTACAGCACCAATGAAGATCACAGGCTGAATGGAATCATCTGCATAGAGGCCAAGAGCCACTGTGTTTGTGTTTGTAATGCATCTTAATGAAGCAGACCTTGAGCTCAGGACTTTGAGTAATATTTGACCCAGTATATAGCAATGGCTCTATAAGAACGTAGTCACCTTCCGTTTGAAAAGAATGATTGCACATTCTGTAACTCCACCTCTTGTTTTAGTATCTATTAATATCAAAACATAGAACAATTTTATCAAGTTTCAATTGACTGAAATAAAAAATGAGCCACGGGTTCTGCCACCGGTTTATTTATTTATTTTTTTCTTGTCCCAGATTAGCAGATATATACACGGATATGCGATTGAAATTTATGACTAGAAACAATCTGTAAAACTGGAAAATCAAGTGTTCCGAATATTATTTGATTTAGCTGAGTGTTCGCACAACTTTGAAATAAATGAAACAGCGTGCGAAATTACACGTTAGAAAATGGTTTACGACTTGCCTTGTAGAAAAGTTATGGGATTTTATTTTCATGCATTGAAATGGCATCTTACCCATTAGGCAGCTTTTCTGAATTAAACAAAAGTGTCTCTTTCCGTTGAATTGACGTTCCTTTGTGTAATTCCGCATCTGCCCTTGATTATGTTCTCTCTGTCCCCCCCCCCCTTTTTCTTTTTTAAATCTACATGTTTTATGTGTGGTTGTTTTTACCTTGATGAGAAATATTCTAAGCAAAGGATTACATCGGCATTTCATTGCTGAAGATGTGTTTCAATGGCTTTTCAGATGTCTTTTGAGTGATCTTATCTGCCAATGTCCTTTATAGCGCTTAACACTGTTAAGTTAACGTTTGCATGGCTTAACCAATTTATTTATTTATCAAGTTTTTTGCCAAGCCAAGGTCCTCACGCAAGCCGATTTGCCGTTGGGCTAGAAAGAATCAGTTCAAGGGTTCGATTCCATTTCAATGGCTCCACCGTTTTAACCCAGTTTTGAAATAAGGTAGAATTACATTTTTATTTTGCAATAAACACTTTTCTTTTTCTCCTAAGCAATCACACAGCACCTCCAATTTATCAGTGAGTTCGTGGCTCTACCTACTTGTTGGAAGCGGATTCTGTCGGGAACTTGTAACACACATTCCAAAAACAGGACTGGCACCTGCGGGGGAAGATTGAAAAAAAAAAAAGAAATAGTTACGTAAGGTTTTCAGTAACAATTACATGGCATCTGAATATGGAAAGTCTCATTTATACTGACTTTCAAATAGATCCTTTATTTTGTTGTTGTGTTATTTATTTGTTTTCTTTTCTTTTTTCACTTTCTTTTTTGTTTGTTTGTTCATTTGTGTGTGTGTGTAGGGGGGGGGGAGTGCTCAAGAGGTCTTAAGGAAGCCGTTACGTTTTTTTTTTGTATAGTTCAGTGCTATCTTACAAACTCTGGCAATTTCTTTAAAGAACAAAAATTGCCTTATATATTTGAAAATCTCCTTTATCGTAACTCCATTGCCTTGTCCTCTTCTTCTCCCTTCTATAAAGCTCCTAAGCATTTCCAGCTTTTCTAAAAGATGTTAAGGCTTTTTGAATAACACTTCTTTTTTTGCCTATTTTGCAATAGGGACTAGCAAAAAAAAAAAAAATGTTGTTCCCAGGAAACATTTTGCTATGCTCAGACTGCTTATAGCGTATCCACTAATTCTTAGAACTGATCATATCCACTAATTCTTAGAACTGACCACATCCACTAATTCTTAGAACTGACCATATCCACTAATTCTTAGAACTGACCATAAATGAACTGCTAGCAAAGATAACATACTCAATACTGAAGGCAATTTCTTCCATACTGTTTCAGTTTAAAACAGCTTTTTCTCTTTACTTTACATTAACACCTTTATTTCAAGAAATAAGCAAATGTTAAGGGTTAACGCTTAGCTCACATAAATGTAAGTGAATGTTTCTTCTCACTTGTGATGTTGATCAGTAAATGTCGACTTCTTGCATCTTCAGGTAATGACGTCACCAGACGAATTCCAAGCTCGGTCAAAGTCATTGTGGGCAATCTGAATGATGTAACAGGTCTTGTGTCCGTGGAAGAACATCCTAACTTCTGCATGAGACCGTCATAGATGAGATACAATGGCGGACACACTGAGCTGGACAAGGTGACAATGTCGTAGTCTTTGGAAAGAAAAAAAAAACAGAACAAAAATACTAGGAATGAAAAAGTAAGTTACATTTCGCCAATGGCAGATCGTTTTGTAGATTATATGCCCCTCTCAAAAGAAGGACTCGTGTAAGGGGAGATCATTTTGAGCAGCCCTACCACTTCCCTTTACCATACAAAAGAGGTGTTTACTCAGCAGTGTAAAGAGGAAAAATCCCTTTACTGCTTGCCATTAAGAGGCTGATCGCAAAAAAACTTTGACACAATCAGAACAACTAGAGGAAAAAGTAATCTTTATATCATAATTTTTCTGGAATTTTCATGGCTTATGTTTCAAAAGAAAAGGAGCGAACGTGATTGTTTTCCTCTTCAAACTATATATCTATATATCTATCTATCTATCTATCTATCTATCTATCTATCTATCTATCTATCTATCTATCTATCTATCTATCT